>PVHP010034670.1:0-18926 GCA_004024765.1 Zapus hudsonius
GGCCCTATAATTTATAATTTTTAATTACATCGGTGTACCTATTATAGAATAACATGTACCAAATTGTTGATGAATTACTACTCTTAGGAGTAAATATGGGACAGAGAACTCAGAGAAATCTTGAATTTTTCACTCTCCATATTTCTACACTGAGGATTTTATAAGTATGCTTTGAATATTGATTACATCATTTTATAAAATAAGATACTGTGTTCATCATCTGTTGTTGCATAACAAATTATTACTAGCTAAACCATATAAATAATGTGCATGTATTCTCTCATAGTTTCTGTGGATAGGGAATCTTGGCACAGCTGAGCTAGAGACCACATATGGCTACAATCATTATTTGCCCACAGCTGGGTTCTCATCAGAGATTCAGTGAGGGAAAGATGCACTTCCCCTCTCCCATGGCTGTCAGCAGTGTTCAGTTCTCTGTGACTACATGATTCATGGAAGCTGCTTCTTCAAAGTCAGCAAAGGAAATTACAGCAAGATATAGAGTAAATCTGTAGGCAAAATGGAGATTTATACAACCCAGTATAATCACATGAGCAACATCTTATTACCATTGCCATATTTACTGGTTAGAAGCAAGTCACAGGCCCTGCCCATACCCATAGGGAGGAGACTGTACAACGAACACCAAGAAAAGGGTCACGGGGCCACCTTCAAGACTCATGATCTTTATCACAGCTCCATGGTATCCAGTTAAAGTCTGACCAGAAAGGTGATATATATTAATACAGCCCACAATTTAAAACTAAATGAAATTAACCAAACTCTACATGGATGAGTTCTAAGAATATGATCACCTTAGAAATATTTTACAAAGTCATAACCCAAAGTCAAATATATCTAAAGTAATTCATTGTCAAGAAATGAGTCAAACATTAAACATAAAAATGTAATAGCAAAATTAAAATATATCAATGCAATTTGGATCAGTGGTTCTTCTAAAACTAAACATGGATAATAACATTAACTTAACACAAGAAATATGAAAAAGGAAAGCAAAGAAGCAAATCAGAACAGGAGTAGCTGCATATGGAGGCTTTCTGGTGTGAAATGCTAAGTATATTAATGTATGATACATATTTAATGGGCAAAAGGAAAGCACAATAATATGGCAGATAGCAAATGACCTCATGATACTTCTGGAAATGTGAAATCAGGTTGCTACCATATCCTGCAGACCCTACAGGAAGAATAAAGGTGTAGGAAAGGTGCCATCTCTACTGAATAGAGAGTCCCAACAAAAAGGCTTCAAAAGAACACTACATCTTTAATAATATAAAAAGGCTAGGGCACAAACAGCATAATCTAAAATGCCATTAGAAATGCTTCACATACAAAAAGGTCTAAGTAAAGCGGGATTTTATAAAGTGATCAAAAAAGAAACACTAAGGGGGAAAATCTTTTAAGATTAAAGAGTTTTTTTCAAAGGACAAGTTGAAGTGGTTGTAAAATTTATGAGGCAGCATTAAACTTCAGTTCTAAGTAACAATAAATTATTCACTATAAAACATACATGTGTCAAATATTATAAGCCTCTTTAACTTTTAAAAACATTTTTTACAGAACTGATTAGATGTATTAGGTCAACATTAACAGATACTAAGTTCTTCACTAGCACAGTATGACCACTGAGAACCACTCTGAAGAGGAACTGTGAAAGCAGAACCACCAATAGGTTGTCTACCACCACACGTGATCTGATATCACACACCACCTATTGGTCCTCCAATTAATTTTAGTGACTTTAGCTAAAATAAGTGTTACTTTTATTTCTTAAATATTTTTGTGGATGTAAAATTCCATATCCATGAAGTAATGAACATGTGGGTTAAAATTTAAATCAAATTGAAATTTTTAAATCAAGTTATAATTATTAAACTTAAAAGGAGCACAAGATATTCTGAGGTTTTGTTTTTGCAGCTCTAACTGGTGATGCTAACTTTTGACAGAAAGATACCTGAGGATGTCCCTTCCAGCCCTTTCATAGTCTTCCCTCCCAAGTGTGTGAAAGTCATCTCTATACCTCATATCAATGTTTCCTCCACCATTTTTGAAAAATCTGTCCTTTCATCCACCTTTTCTAAAAGTTAAAAAAATCCTTCTAGACTAGTCCTCTATGACACACTATAACCTGTCTATAAGAATCTTCACATAGATTAAGTTAAATAAATACATAGCAATGCCTAACACAATCTGCTCATTCCTAACATGTTCTACCTGGCACAAACAGCTAAAAACATAGTACAATAGGAAAAAAAAAACTAACTCCTATCTCATGAAATTAGAATCTAACACAAAATATGATAAATCTTTGCACATGTCATCAGTGCAACAGAGAAACATGAAGTACTATAAACACAGTAGCACCTAAAATGGCCTAAAATGGAAGGGGTCAGGCAAAGCTTTTGTGAAGTTGTGAATCTGTGGATAGGACTGATAAGAACCATAAGACTGTGTGCTTTTCTATTATTTACTTATCATTTAATTGTGACTAATGTCTTAAAATAAAATAATTCTTTTGCATTAAAATCCATTTAATTATGCCTAACTATGATGGATAATTTTCACTGTCAACTTAACTGTCTTTGGAATCACCTAGGAAACACTGGGCATGTCTTTAAGGTCATTTCTAAAGAGGTTTAACTGAGAGGAAGACCAACTCTGAAAGTGGAAGGCACATTCTATGGGCTGAGGTCCTAGACTGAATATAAAGACTAGAGAAGAAGACAGATAGGCACTAACTTTCATCTCTCTGCGTGCTGACTGTGAATGCAACATGACGAGCTGTCTCATGCTCCTGCCAACATACCTTCTCCACCATGATAACTAATATCCCTCCAAACTATGAGCTAAAATAGTTTTTGTCATGTGTTTTGTCACATCAATGATAAAAATACATAATACAGTACTCAATAAAGAGAAATAAAAATTTTAATGTGGGGATTTTTCTATGGCTTATTTTGCAGAAAATGACCGTAATAATTAAAGAATAGTTTCACTCTTTCTCAAACTTTGTCCTCTGTTGCATTTCTTGGAGTCCTCCTATTTCATCTATTTCCTATCCTAATTTTTCTCGTACACATACCTCAACCTTGGCAAGCACTTCCACAATCACATATGGTTATGATCAGTACATCGAAATGATTCACGTACTTACCCTCTCCTCCACTCATCTGAAACTATAGTTAGAAAGCAAAAGTCTACATGACAAGCAGGTAACAAGTGATTATGCCGATGGCTCCTACACTTCTTCCAACACATCATGTCTCTTCCCTTCTTGAAGCACCATCCCTCTTCACCTACATTTCTTCTTTGCACTTCTAATACAATAAAAAAGAGAAAGATACTCCATTTCTTTTTTAACACTACATAAAAGAAGTCATGCTCAATACCAGATGCAAATGACAGCAAGTTGGTATCAGCATATTATAGTAACAGAGTAACTAAATACTTCTTATGGCTGTCTTCTGGAAAGATTAATAGGTTTCTAGATTCGTAAGATGAACCAAAAAAACTGAATTTTGATATGAAATTTTCCAATTGCAACTCCCTTAAAATATCTTTAAAGAAATTGTACAAGACAAACAAAATGAATATAACCACATAATTTACTCAGTCTAAGAAGATTTCCAGTTTTCAACCTCTGATTTAAGCTTCAAGACAGTTACATAACTTTCATTCACCTTTATATCAAAGACTTCAGGTTTATTATATCCCTACACTTAGAAAGAAACACAAATTTTAGCTATTAACTCTTCTGGAGTATGTGTGCAGGAGGGGGGCACAGAGTCTCAGGTAGCCTAGGCTGACCTCAAATTCAGTAGGTAGTCAAGGATGACTTTGAACTTCTAATCCTCCTACTTCCGCCTCCTCAATGTTAGGCTTAGAGATACACACCACCAAATGTGGTTTATGCAGTGCTGGTGGGAGGGTGTATCGATGAAGACTAAGCAAACACTCTACAAGCTGAGATAAATTAATAGCCACTAGTCAAACTCTTAATATGTAGCAAACAATGGCTAGATTTCATGGTCAAACTAAGAATGGCATTTTTTCTTTATATAGAACAATCTCATTATATTTCCAATTACCTGCTATAAGGCTAATAAAATTTTATAGCTATACCACTTTTTATTTTAATTGTCTATAAATATAAAAGTAAATAGTTCATACAATCTCCAATAGACTCATCTATTCATTTCTTTTTACTCTTTGGAATGTCCTTAATGCTGTCTCTTCATTCTGTACCCCTCACTCTAATTTGTCTCTTCTTTCTAATAAAAAATTTTCATGGATACATGATTTATGTTCATCTGTTCTTCACTACTGTTGTAATTACCTTCTCATTGTTGGGACAAGGCACCCAATCAAAAGAAGGTGATGGGAGGAAAACATTTATATTTTTTCATACAGTCACAATGGAACACTCCATGATGGCAGAGGAAAACATGGTGTGATAGTTAAGTTTTGTTGTCAACTTGACCATTTTAGTAATCTTGGATGGGTCTCTGATGTTGTTCATATGAAGGCAGCCCTCTCAGTAGGGGGCAACAATGTAAGGAACCTCAAAGAAACTAGAAATGAACATCCTTCCTGGGAGGGCAGTATAGGAAGGAAATTCCAGAGATTCAGGAAGCCAACAAGTCTGGGACAGGGTTGCAAAACCCCACTCTAAGGCTATATAAAGGGGGAGAAAAATCTCCCCTGTGCCCTGCCTATTTTGCTTGTGTGTGTGTGTGTGTGTGTGTGTGTGTGTGTGTGTGTGTGTGTGATGTTGGTGATGGGTTTCTGTCTCTACTTGGACCTTGAAAGGGGGTCAACCTCTTTCACCATCATGTAACTTCCCCTGGATCTGTAGCTTTAGTGAAGCCTTTCCTCCAATAAACTGTGCCTGGTTTGTAGGTTCATTCCAGCATCATGTGGCTGACTACAACACATGGCATAAGCAGAAGTTGAACATCACTTCTCCCACAACAGATTGAGAACAGCAACAGGAGAGTGAGCCAGATTCTTGCAATGGGGAGCTGGCTATAACACCCATAAGCCTGACCCCAGCAAGGCTCAACTCCCAAAAATGCCATCAGCTGGGGACCAAGTATTCAGAACACATGAGTTTATGGAGGACATCTGACTTAAACCACCACATTCTTCCACTAACCCCCATAAACTGATAACCATCCATGATGTAAAATACAATGCATTTGATCCATTTTTAAAAGTCCCCATAGTTTTTATCAGTCCCAACATTGTTTAAACATCCCCATAGTCCAAGGTCTCTTAATTGTGAGCCAGTAAAACCAAAATCACATAAAAGCACAGAGTAAATATTCCCACTGTAAAACATGGCATTGGGCATAGCAAGATAAGAGTGAACTAATGTAAGGTCAAAAATAAACATGCAAATATCAAATTCTGTAGCTCCAAGTCCAATGTCTGTAACCAGTGATGAAGTCTCTGTTGTTCCAATTCCATCCCTTCAGCTGGGCTGTACACAGCCAGGGGAAACTCCATCCCGAGCTAACAAGTATCCCATAGTCCTGGTACCTCCAAAAATTCTGGTGTCTAGCAAACCACAATTTATCCTCATAGCTTCATCTGGTCTCCATGCAGGGATTCCAATAATCCTGCCTCACATCGCCCAGTGCCCATTTCCAAAAAACAATCATGTTGCAAATACAATGACTCTTTCTTTCCATTATTTGTTAAACTCTATAGTTCCAGGAAGGACACCAAATTTAAAAGGAGGAATAAAGCAGATGTTGAAGAGCAGGACACTCCTTTAGTATTCAGGAACCCTACCTTCAAAAGAGTCAGCATTCTTTCTGCTGTCCCATGGCAGAAAAGCTGGCCCCATCTCAATGGTGGTAATCTCTGAAACAACTGCAGCTGAGCTGAGCTTTTGTCTCTAGCCTAAAACTCATTTATTTCTGTGCTATATCCTCTGTTCATACCAGTCCATTTCTTCTAAGTTTAAGCCTGCTCAAATTTCCAGGACATGGGAAGAGCACAGTCAGCCTCTCACACCAAGTGCCTCTAGCCTAGTCTGACAAAGTTTTTCCTTCTCCTCAGAAGCCAAATCTCACAGTCCATAGTTCTAACTGCATTTAGGTCTTTCAACTCTGACCAGAATGGTCAATCAAACTCTGCCTTTGGCACTGCAAGGCATCTCTTAGGCAGCCAAAGTTTCAAATCCTTCTACAAATTAGTTTCAAAATGTAAAAAGCCACAGTCAGGTTTCTAGCAGAAACAACTCCACTCCTCTGGTACTAGTTTTCTATTGTGGTTATCTTCTCATTGCTGGGACAAAACAGCCTACCAAAAACAGCTGGTAAAAGGAATGATTTAAAATTTTTTTATCTTGGCTTACAGCTTTGAAGGGAAGCTCCACAATGGCAGGGGAAAACATGGCATGAGCAGAGGCTGGACATCACTTCTGCCACAGCAGGTGAAAACAGCAACAGGAGAATAAGCCCAATTCTAGCAAGGGGGAGCTTCTATGACACCCATAAATCCATCTCCAACAGCACACCTCCTCCACTAAGACTCCACCTCCCAAAATGCCATCCGCTAGGGACCAACTGTTCAGAACACATGAGTTTATGGGGACATATGATTCAAACACCACACCTATCATAATACCTCAGATCTGAAAGACATATAACCAGACTATATCTATAATGAGTCATTTCAAATTACTAAAAACATTTCTATATCTGATTAAGGAAGAAACCATATTGACATGAAAGATTACAATGTTAAAAGAAACAAAGTGCTGGAAAGGTATGGCAGGCCTTTAATCCCAGCACTCAGGAGGCAGAGGTAGGAGAATCACTATGAGTTCAAGGCCAGCCTGGGATTACAGTGTGAAATCCAGGTTAGTCTGGGCTAGAGTGAGACACCATCTCAAAAAAAGAAAGAAAGAAAGAGAGAGAGAGAGAGAGAGAGAGAGAGAAAGAAAGAAAGAAAGAAAGAAAGAAAGAAAGAAAGAAAGAAAGAAAGAAAGAAAGAAAGAAAGAAAGAGAAAAAAAATAAAGTTCTAAAATTAAAATAACCAAGAGAATGGTAAACAGTGAAGTATGAACTATGGTACATGTTAGTTGATACTTTCCAATATTGGAACACTTCAGAAAACAATGCCAATAAGAAAATCCAACTTTGATAAAAGCCCAAATTTACATCCATACCTTTTATAGGCCAAAAATTATATTTTAACAATAACAGCTTTATGATGAATTTTGAAAACATATTTTTAATTTACACAAAAAAATCCTACTTAAGCTTAATAGTCTACTAAAGCTCAGTTTAAAGGGGTTTCAGTTTATATTCTTATTTCATTAAACACAAAGAGTGGTCAATGAGGGGAGGAGACATAAGCATAAAATCAAACATGGATGTTCAGAGTTATATTCTATTGAAATGACATTGATATTGTTCTTAACAGTTATAAAAGAAATACAATTGTTCTACATATAAACATAAAGTGAAACTACATCCATAAAGGTAGCTGAAAATAAAAAAATAATCTTAAATATATACTAAATGAAAAACCAGAATGCTTATTTTACATACTTAACATCCATTCAGAGCCCTCAAGTCGGCAAAGTTATAAAGAAAAATCAACTTATTATTTAAAAAGAGTAAAGTTCAATTATGAACCAGTCCCAAAGACAGACTGCATGATGCTAACCCTTCTTTCACAGCATACCTGTGAACATCAGTAGATGACAGCACCATTGTGTTATCTTCTCCAGAAGAAAGTCTCCACGATTCACTTGCTCTTGGTTCACTTGTCCCCAGCTCACCCATCACCCAGTCAGGTAACCTCTCTGGGCTTCTTGAACCTTTGGCTCGTGCTGGATTTGGTTCATCAAAATAGATGGACTGATTTTTAAAAATTAGAGAGATCATGCTTTCAAAATGTACTATAAAGAAACACTTAAAATTTCCATCAACCTTCAAGTTTGATATTAGCATGTCAAATACTCAATTTAATTCGATTGCATACAAATACATAAGGTATTATTCAGCATACAATAGGTTATGAAATATTAAAATAAAATAGGTAATATATTTATATTTTAATGATGTTATATTATAAAATGAATCTAATAGAAAAATTACATGACAAATAAATCTATTACTTTTATGAAGAAGTGATGTCAGTTATAAAGAGGGGTAAGTGGGAAACTTTTTAAAATTGTGTTCAATGTTACTTCTCTGCAAATATACAGACACACACACACAAAATCCATGAGTGGAGAAACCAAAATCAATACATATCAAAAATTAATATTTAGAATACCTTGATGAGGGGCTAGAAAGATTGCTCAGTGATTAAAAGTGCTTGCTTACAAAGCCTACTGGCCTGAGCTCAATTCCCAAACCACTTATGTAAGCCAGATGCAAAAGTGGGGTTCATTTGTGGTGACAAGAGTTCCTGGTGCACCCTTACATACACATACATACACACACACACACACACACACAAATTAATTAAATTAAATGATAAAGAAGGAAGGAAAGAAAGAAAGAGATGAAGGTAGGGTTGAATCTCTTGAAGAGGTGGGAACTCCAGTGTAAGAGAGCTGAGATTTAGTTCTGGTTATACTATGAACTTCCTTATATGCTTGAGACAAGTCTCTAGGCCTTCTCATTGTTATTATTTATAAAATAAAGTACTTCTCTATGACTCTATGACATAGACTGTGAATAGGAAATATTACATATGTAATACCTTAACATCTGAATGGGCCTCATAAGAAGTTCTATTTTAGTCATTAATTGAAATGAGACAGGCTGGGGAGATGGCTCAGTGGTTAATGTATTTCCCTATAAAGCCTAAGAACCTGGGTTCAATTCCCCAATACCAATGTAAAGCTAGATGCACAAAGTGGTACATGCATCCAGATTCTGTTCAGTGGCTAGAGGCCCTACTCATTCTCATTCATTCTCTCTCTCCTTGCAAATAAATAAATTAAATATGTATAAAAGAAATGAGCCATTTCTGAAGAAAACTTCACTAAGTGGATACTTATATAATTTACCCAATCCTACACAGGACTCTTTAAGGGACCATTCTCCAGGGAACAGTGACACATAATCCTCTTCCCAGATCAGAAATGCAGAGCAGTTTCTTTTCAAATGAGATATTAATTGCTTATCCATTGCTTCTCTTTCCATGGTTTTAGTGACCTGTAGTCAACCATGGTCTGACATTTTAATGGAAAAATTCAAGAAATAAACTTAGTTTTAAACTGGCGTTGTTCTGAGAAGTGCACCAAACTCTCCCACCATTGGTCCCGCCAGCTATCTTCTCATAGTATACATGAGTCATCTAGTAGCTGCCTCAGCTACTAGGAAAGTAAGAAGGATTCAGTGTTATCTGCTGTTTCAGGCATCCAGAATAAGGAATAACTTGCAATATATGCCCCAAAGATAATGGCAGGATTACTGTAGTAATTTGAATGTCTAATAAAATACAAAGTCAACTAATTATAATTCCCAATGCTACTGATCTTAACTAAGCAAAATTAATGGCACTGCTTTAATGTACAATCAAAAATAACACTAAAACTTTTGGCATTCTGCCACCAAGAACAGCAATTATCCTCAAGTGTAAAACATGCCATGTGACTAAAGTCTGTGTTAAGTAGACTAATTAAACAAAGTATTACATAGGAATTGTGCTACAGCCATATACATCTATTATGTATTTATATATATATATATATATATATATATATATATATATATATATATGTATATCCTAACAGTAACTATCCTTATTGTTCCAGTCAGATTTCTCAAATATGCATATCCTACACCAACCATCATACATTACAAGTTTATAAGGAGTAAGACAGTGATAATTTATCAACCAACTATAATCTTAACTGCCTGATAACAAAGTTGATAATAATAAAATGAAGTATAGGAAATCACTTTTAAACTTCAACTTACTATTATCATTGGAATAGAAGCCCTTCAGTTTGACTCTCACACATTTTTAAATAAGGTATATGAGTTCAATAAATTAGAACTTACTGAAATTCTCAAAATGTAATTGTAATTGGCTGAAATTAGTAAAAAAAAAAAGGTGTTAAAATTCATTTTGTTTTTTAGAGATATTGCAGAATATAAGTGAATAATTTAATGAGAGGAATTCCTGTTTATTGAAAGTGGAAGAAATTGGATCAGAGAAGAAAAAGTTCGAACTAATGTGTTATTTTACACATATAACTTAATAGCACTACAATTCCCAAAAAGGATGACAAGTTACACTCACTTTAAAGAAATGATACCAATACGCTGTGGCCAATGGTACCTACCATGTATGACGGCAAAGTCTTAAGTGTCCCTGGCTCAGGGCGGTGTGTAAAAGGTCCTTCAAGGGCTCCCCGCTTAAGCATATGCAGCAGTAGTTTTGCATACAGGTTCCGATTCTTCCGGCCCATGAGGCCAGCACCTGTCCCCGAAGGCTCACACAGCTTTCTAATCCAAAGTGCACACCTCTGTCGTTCTATAACCACATATGAACTATGAGAAACCTGGTATCTCAAAAAATAAAACATGCTATTACAAAGACCTAAAAATTACCTACTTTAATACAGCGACAAGTGTCATGAAGTTTCTATAAAGGGCCCAAGAGTGAATGCTTTAGACTTCTAGGCCATGTTTGCTCTGGCATAACTACTCCAGTTAGCCACTGCACCAAGAAAGCATGAACAGACTATATGTAAGCAAGTGTCATGGCTGTATCCCAATAAAACTTGGGGGTTTGCAGCATGAGCTAGCATTGACTCCAAGTCTAGAATTTAACTTTTTAGTTAATTGAGATTGGGCAAGACAAATGTGAATAGATATTTTCACAAAAATGAAGTCTCTAGAATTGAACTTTGATTGCAGTTGCAGTTGGATAAATGCAAATAAATATTTTCACAAAAATAAAATCTCTGACCAAAATGAATGGCACCTAAATGTCCATATGCCAATTAAAAAATTAAGGCAAATTAAATTTGAAAAATAAGAAAAAAAATCTCTATATTACTATCAACTAACTTTTTGATATGAGATTTTCTCCAATTTTGATTTTGTAAAATAACTTAATAAACTGAAATAACTGTCTATAACTCTTGCCTATACAAAAACCCAGAAAAAGACAGAGAGAGAGCAATGTGACTTGGTAAGCATTTTATACTAACTCTAAAATTAAATCCAAGCATTTCACCTACTAAGCCAATAATTTCAAAATATTTATTTCTAATTGGTTTCAGGCTTTCTTTTAATATCTCTAAAAATAATTGTGTACTATTTACTTGTAATTTCATAAAATAATTATCTTTTTAAAAATCTACCTAAAAATACAGGACAATTTAATCCACATATAATGATCCTTTGAATGTATTAGCTTACTATGACACTAGATTGTTCTAGGTCTCATGAAAACTACTCTGATATTAATTTTTATTAGCCTAACTCAATTTGTGGATTATATATGTACCATAAATCATAAATCTGTTCTAATCTCTTCATTTTTCAACATTATATTCAATTCCTACAAAAAAAATCACTAAGACTTTATAAATCACTAATCAGGCATAAAAGTTATGCCTCTAAAAATGTATTTTTGCTTTGAAAATTGTATGAACACCAAACGAATTTCAGGAAATATTATAGACTTCATACAAAAACAATTAAAACATAAAAGTGAAACCAATGAACTTGAGTAGTTTTGAAAGTGTTTTTCTTCCTGTCATCTAACAACTTTATATTACATCCTAGTGCCCAGAATTTAGTACCACGTGGTTAATGACAAAGAATTCAATCCTCTGCCTGGTGTGGCAGTTCATGCCTATTTTCTAGTACCTGGAAGGCTGAGGTGGAAAGATGGCTGTGAGTCCGAGGCCAGCCTGAGGCTACATGAATGAGTTTTAGATGGGCTGGGGCTAGAGTGATACTCTGACAAAAAAAGAGGGGGCTGGAGATATGGCTCAGTGGTTAAGGCGTTAGCCTGTAAAGCAAAAGGACCTGAGTTTGAGTCCCCAGTACTCACATAAGGCCAGATACATAAGGTGGTGCATGTGTCGAGTTTGTCTGCAGTGGCTGGAAGCCCTGGTGCACCCATTCTCTCTAGGTCTGCCTCTTTCTCTCTCTCAAATAAATAGATAAATAAAATATTTTTAAGTTGATAAAAGAATTCAATCCTCTACTTAAAAGGATTGTCAAAAGTTGTATTTAGCTGTTAAAAGGTAAGTTGTTGGTATGAATTTCTAGTTCTTAAATATGTTGTAAGTTTCCACATGCTCACTGTGAACTAAAAGATGTTACAATACTGACAATATGTCATGTATCAAAGATTATAATCACGTCTATGTACTTAAAACCATTTTAAAAGAAGATAAAATATGAGAATGCTTTGATTTGAATTGAGACACATTTATAATGGGAAATTTTAATATAAATTTTTCCTAATCAGCAGGTCTAAGAAAAAAAGTAATTATCCAAGTTCTAGAAACTTGGTTCCCACCAATGGGTAAATGGATAAGGAAAACTTGGCATGCATACATAATGCAATTCTATTTAGCTATGAAGAACAAAGTCATAGCATTTATAGAAAAATAGATTGAACTGGAGATCTCCATATTAAGCAAAGTAAGCCAGAGTCAGAAAGACAAATAAAATACATTTTCTCTCATATGCAGAATCCAGAATTTAAAATTTTTATTTATTGGCTTATATGTGCAAACATGCATATGTACCAGGGCTTTTTGCTGTTACTAGAAACTACCAGATGCTTGTGCCTTTTTGCATTCAGCTTATGTGGATGGCTTAGAAATTGAACCTGGGTCAACAGTGCAAGCACTTTTAACCACTGACCATCTTCCCAGCCCCCAGAATACAGAGTTTTCTTAAAAGACATTTTTTAAAAAGTGTTATGAAAAATTATTATGGAAGAGGAAGGGGCACAGAGAGAGTGGGAGAGGGAGACAAGAGAAAATAATGACAGAGAGGACTTAGTATAATCGCAGTATGTGGAATTCTCATAACATGGATGAGAGCACCAAAATGAAACCCATCATGTTGATATATGCTGATTTTGAAAAACAGTATCACAGGGCTGGAAAGAAAGCTCAGTCAGTTCACAAGTATTTGCCTCAAAAACATGAGGAACTGAGTGGATTCATGTAAAAATACCCATCAAGGTGACACTCACTTACAATCT
This sequence comes from Zapus hudsonius, assembly GCA_004024765.1. Taxonomy (NCBI): domain Eukaryota; kingdom Metazoa; phylum Chordata; class Mammalia; order Rodentia; family Dipodidae; genus Zapus; species Zapus hudsonius. The sequence goes on from PVHP010034670.1 coordinate 13,241, forward strand.
TAGTGATGTAGAGGTGGAGATAGGAGAATTCCTAGAGCACAACAGTCAGCCAGCCTAGCCTAATTTGTGTGCTCCAGGTCAATGAGAGAGCCAGTCTCAAAAAAGATAGACAACACCCAAGGTTGTCCACTCGTCTCCACATCAGAAGAGGATGTGGTATATATATACATATATCATTTAAAAATAACTGAAATCATCATGAATGAGCTATGAAATGTGAAGGTATAAGACCTGAAACCATGTGATTTGAAGAATAGCAGAGGAGGAAAGAAAAATTCAAGGTGTAACAAGGCAAGAGAAGAGGCAGAAGCAAATGTGTCCAGGATGATCATGTTAAACTACCCTGGACTAGGGAAGGCTGTAGGCTCCGGAATGAATGACCACAGAATGCATCATTTATACATCATACTCCCAATGCAACATTCTGTAACAAACACCTAACAGAGTCAATCCCTCACTTTGAACATAAAGTCCACACAGTTATTTCATGGAAATAGTAATTTAGAAGAGATAACAACTATAGTTTCTTGACTGCACTGCATACTTTACACTCACGGCTACCAAATTAGATTTACCTTTATAGCCAACAATATACCTACTGTGGCTTAAAGGATATCCCTTGTTGCAGTTACCTTCATGCTGCTGGGACAAACACCTGACCAGAAGCAGTTTATGGGAGGAAAGGGTTTATTTCAGGCTTACAGATTCCACAAGAAGCATCATCATGGCAGATGAAGCTGGCTCACTTCATACATCCAGAGCAGAGAGTCAGAACCAACAACCAGAACTCAAGCTGGTTCTCTACACACCTTAGCACTGGACTCAAGATCCAGCCCAGTGACACACCTCCTCCAGCAGGCTCTGTCTGCTGAAGACCAAGTAGGAAGCTTAATCTTAATCAAAAATACCTCAGACAGGGAATCTCACTCCTTAATTCTGAATTTCAAATGATAAAAAAGTTATCACACAAAATCACATGACCTTAGACATCATCATGGCTGCCCAAGGTGGCACATGTTCCATTATTAAAGTAAAATGTTGTGTATATATACCTGAAAATTTGGCTAATATTTCCTCTGCTTAACAAGATTTACATAAACAGATTTGGACCATGGCGGATGCTATGATGCTATTTGGTGAATAGTTCTGAGAGTGGATCTCAAGTTTACATGGTGAAAAAGATCATACCCATTATAATCTTTGTAATTATTTTACTAATCTTTGGACCTTGTATACTCAACTACTGTTTTAACTTTATTTCTGCTCACTTACAGGCTGTTCACAACCAGATGGTTGTACAACAATCCAGTTCAATCTACACTGGACCACTTAAATACCCAGTAATAGCAGAGCACTCCCCACTTCTGGAGGAGCTACCCCCATCCTATCTCACAATGTTACACCTCCCAGGTCTGTGAGATAGGCTCCAACACGAATATTTTCAGATTTTTTTTACACCTAGCCACGTAAAAAATCTTCACAATATGATGTGTAGCTGATAGTTCTCTCTCTCAGATCTTTAATTTCTAGCCTATTTTTTTTTTGAAATTAGAATCTTTATTTCAACATAGAAAGTTTCCAGATAATGTGAGATATCAGAGAGAAATTGGTTAGAGTCTCAGGGTTCAGGAATGTGGTCGTTTGAATATAAATGTATGTACCCCATAACCTGAGGTATTTTTTGTTGTTTTAAACAAACATCACACTTTAATTAAACATATTCAAACATCAAACATTACCAGGATAAAGAAGGAAAAAGAGTGAAACAAAGGAGAAGAAAGGTGACCCATCACCATGTGGCCTGATGAAAAGACCATCAGAAAAAGGAAAAACAGAGAAAAGGTACATGCTTTTAAAGAGAATAAGGGAATAGAATCCATGATAAAATTGTTCTCTCCCTCCCTTGCAAAGGTTTGGTTGGTGGAGAGGGGGAGAAATACTTTTACCACCACCTTGAAGAGCATGATCCATGTGTTCCCAGACCCAGACAGAAAAGACACTGGATCCTGGTATGAATTTTAGTTTGAAATCGTGCTGGAAGAGGGCCCTCACTAAGGTACCATCCAATTGGTCTGGACCTAGAAGAGACCCACCTTCATCTGGGTGGGCCAGATGCTTGGCTAGGGAGGTGCCAAGATAAGCATGGCAAAGTTGTGATGTGAGATCATAGGGCCTGTCCCTGGCTACCTAGTGGAGAATCAGTTTCCCCCTTTCTCAAAGACACCCCATCTGTTGTTGGGGGAAACAGGACAACGGATGTGTGATCTTAACTTCCTACTGGATGGGACATGGAGTTATGCTAGTCTGGGTATCTCTGGGGGGGGGGGGGAGAACTGCCATGAGTTGGAACAACATACAGAGTATGTATTAGCCTATCTAGGGACTACATAGCAAGATGCTGGCACAAAAAAAAAAAAAAAAAAAAAAAAGACTCTTACTTTCCAAGCAGCCTTACCTGACCTGTGGGGAAGCTTGAGAACAAAGGGCTTCATGTCAACCACAAAGTGATCAAATTCTGCATCCAGCTTCTCCCACTTTTCTTCTTCACTTCCCATTTCCATAACACAGTCTACAAATGATTTTAAATTAAACAGTAAGTATTTGCATGCTAAAACCAAAACAACTAGAAGACTATGACTAAAGACATGAAAAAATACTCATCAGTTAAATTCTAATTCTCCAGAAACTGACTTCTAGACTTAAAGTAATTCCAATGAAAACCCATCTGTATTCCATGTAGACATGGACAAGCTGATTCTAAAATTTATATGAGGGGGTAAAGGAATAAGCATAATAAAAATAATTTTGAAAAAGAACAAAGGTGTAGGACTCTCATTGTCTGATTTTAAGATGTGCTACACAGCTATGGTGCCAAGACAGTATGTTATGAATGAAAGGAAAATAAACCATAGACTTAATTAAAATACTTGCATACTTTAAATCTCATAAACAATTAGTACATGGTACATGAGTGAGCTGGGGATAGACTATCTCAGTGGTAAAGAACTTGTGTGAGGCCCTGGGTTCAACCCTTTGCACAAAACAAAATAATAAGAAAGAACACATGATTAACTCTTAACATTTGACCATAAGAAAACAAACTCAATAAAAATCATAGCATTAAAATCCATCCCTTTGACAATATTATATATTTCAAATTGACTACAGGAGATGATTTTGAAGTTTCAACACAAAGAAATGATACATATATGAGATGATATGGTTATACAAATTACCCTTACATGATCATCACAGACTATATACATGTTTTAAAGTGTTATATTATACCCTATAAGCATGTATAGCTATTATGTACAAATTAAAACTATATTCTAAAATCTTAATATTTTTACCAAAAGGGAAATATAAATAACAACAAATTAGCTCATGAAAAGATGTTCAATATCATTGGTCTCTGAGGAAATGCAAACTAAACCCATAATGCAATAGCACAATGGCAACCTAAGGACAACTAAAATGAAGAGAGAAAATAATGTAAAATGCTGGTGAGGATGTTATGACAGTTAATGTAGTTGTCAATCTAACAGAATTTAGAATCAAACCTCTGGGCATGTCCATGAGGGATTTTTTCAGATTAAATTAATTGAGGTAGCAAGACCCACCCTAAATATGAGGTAGAACTTAATTCCACAGGGTGGATCCTGGATTGTATACAAAGGAGAAAGCCAAATTGAACACCGCCATTCACTGTTCTCTACTTTCTGACTATAGTAAGTACAAAGTGATCAGCTGCTTCATACACCTGCTTCAATGCATTCACCACCAAGATGGACTGTAACTTTGAACTGTAAGCCAAAATAAATCCTCTTCCTTAAGATGTTTCGTCAGGCAATTTGTCAAGGTAAAAAGAAAAGTAATACAGATGTAGAACACAAGAACTCTCATGTATTACTGGTAGGAACATGAAATGACACAGTAACTCTGTAAACAATTTGGAAGTTCCTTAAAAATGTAAGATATGATCAAAAAATTCTACTCCCAGGTATTTACCTAAGTGAAATGGAAAAATCTTTATTGACACAAAAAATGTAACCATGATGCTTACAGCAGGTTATTTTAAATCTTCAAACACTGAAACTACCCACAAACTCTATTATGACAAAATAACAATTACTAGCAACAAAAAGGAATGAATACTGATATTCAAAAGAACAAGGTAGATAAACTGTAGTGTATGGTGCTAAGTGAAAGAAGCCTTTCTCAAAAGGCTATCTGCTAAATTCCATCTGTATGAGGGTCTAGAAAAGACAAAAGACAAAAAAAAAGTCAATTATTCAAAGGGTTAGCAGAGAAGGAGTGAACAGAGAGAAAGCGCACAAGAAGCTATTCAGGCATTTAATTGTTCCGTACTTTGTAGAAGATGTTATAAAACCTGTGCATGTATATGTTCATTGAACTGTACAAAAAAAGGATTTTCTGTGTGTAAACTTAAATTTCTTCAATTCCCTTTAAAAGATTTTTAATTTTTTTTCAAGGTAGGGTCTCACTCTAGCTCAGGCTCACCTGGAACTCATTTCTGTAGCCCCACCAGGCTAGCCTCAAACTCATAGTAATCCTCATACCTCTGTCTTTGGAGTGCTGAGATTAAAGACATGCAGGCGGAGCATCTTGGTGGACTAGTAGCAGCCTCACCAGGACTCTCTTCGAAAAGGTTTGATTCTTCAGCTGGGACCCAAACCCAGGACCCCAGCTGGCCTTGAACCCAAACCTACCATCACCCCGACTCCACGCTAGCCAGCCTGGAGGTCAGGTCTCCCCATCTGCTTTCTACTCGGTAGAGGAACAAAGCGCTGCCCATCCCCCACTCCTAACTCGGCTCCCACCTGCTGAGAACTGAACTGCTCCCTCCCGCCCCCCCTCCAGCCCCTCTCCAGCTATTCTTGGGCGCACTTCTCTCTGAGACCCCCTCCACATACACAGGCAATCGCTCCGCAGGCAAACTAAACGAGCCCGGCGGAACACTCTGGTCTGCAGCTGCAGGGCAGGGCCAGCCCTCAGACCAGGGGAACCTACGCCAGGGCTGGGAGAACAAAAGCGGCTTCTGCGGGCAACGGGGACCACGCGCCACGGATCTTGTAGTGATTCTTGGGCGCACTTCTCCCTGAGACCCCTCCCAATAGACAGGCGATTGCGTTCCACGGGCAAGCTGATCTAGTGCGCGGGACTGCAGCTGCTGGGCGGAACCAGGCCTCAGGCACCAACAGGGTACCTCTGCCAATGCTGGGTGGGCAAAAGCGGCTCCAGATAGGAGGGCACAGTCAGGTGGGAGATCACTGGGCCCTATAGTTGGTGTGCTGGAACTGTGTTTCTACTCCAGCTTACCATCTGGGAGCAGGGTGATCAAGTCAGGTAAAAATCTAAGCCTCTCTGGGCACAGAACTCCTCAACAGGAAAGACCTTCGTTTAAGATCAAACCTGGTGATCTTCCCATTGGAAGCAAAGCAGGCTGAACAGCACCCCCCAGTGTGCCTGAGTCCCACTCACCTACCTAGACATGGGAAGAAATCAAAGGAAAAAACCCACAGAAATCAAAGACGGAACTCCCCAACCCAGGCCCCCTAGTCCCTTTATGGAGCAGGAGACTGGCAAAGAAACAGAGGCAACACATACAGAATCGCAAAGAGAGAGCAATATGACTCCTGACCACAACTGCAATGCAAATATG
>PVHP010034671.1:0-19115 GCA_004024765.1 Zapus hudsonius
GTAAAAACAGAAAGTTTAGAAACCTTTATTCCTACAGAAAATCATCGTCAAATTCCCAATTAGAAACAGTGATCTGAGCATCCTTTACTGTCTTTCTACGAGCTTGGACTATTTTCTTTCTTCTTTACCACTTAACTAATTCGCTTCTTTTACATACAGACATTGTGACTGTCTTTGGCCCCTAAGGCTCCCAGGATTATAAAGAAGTCAGTATTCCCTCCTGGACCTGAATGGCCAGTACTGGAAATCTTATCATCCCTTGAACCTCATGCATATTAAAATTTAGCAACTAATTATCTCCAGTTCTAATCCAGTATGCCTGTGCAATTAACATGTGGGGTTCAGTTCATGTTTTTGCTGATTTTCTAATTTAAGGGTTGGGATATAGTGGGTCTCCCTAGAAGATGTATTTAACAAAGATTATTTCTTCTCTTTAGGTCTTCATTCTTTTGTAATCCACAGAACATTTGTGGCTCTTTCCTTTAACATTTTACCTAGAGGACATATTTTTTGGTATTAAATAACTAAAAATAGAAGTTGAGTGCTTGCTTTGGCTGCATATATACTAAAACTGGAAGGATACAGAGATTAGCTTGCCCTCCCCCCCTCCCCGCGCAAGTATGACATGCAAATTTATAAAGCGTCTCATATTTTAAAAAATAGAAGTTAAATTGAGCTGAGTTCCTTCAATTATAAAATTTTTGCAGTCATTAGCAGGTAGAACAATCCAAAGTTCTTGCGTCATGTTGGGTCTTTCCGTTCTGAGTGCTTCCTCCTTGGCTGTCTCAACTATTGGCTTGTCTTCTATTGAAATTGCTTTAAGACTGGGGACACTGTGCTTTACCATCAGAGAACAGGAAAATGCAGTATTTAATTCTTGATACCAGCCAGGCATGGTGGTGCATGCCTTTGATTCCAGCATTTGGGAGGCAGAGATAGGAGGATCACCATGAGTTCGAGGCCACCCTGAGACTATCTAGCGAATTCCAGGTCAGCCTGGGCTAGAGCAAGACCCTACCTGGAAAAAAATCCAACATAAATAAATAAATAAATTATTGATACCAAGGACAGCTAATAGGATTTAATAATAGGATTTAATTGGAACCGCTTATAATGAATATGAATACTTTCCTACCATTATCCATGATGGGCTCCGAGGAGCAATGGTCTCATTCCTCCCTCAACACTCCCTCCAGGAGGTGGAGAAAGAAAGAAGGAACGAGAGTCTCTGGGGATGGGCTTCACAGTGCTCCCTGGAGGTGGACCATCGTGAGAAGCCATCCTGGCTGCTTCTAGTTAGAATCCTCTTACCCTTTGCTTCTCTTTCTACTTTTCTGACATTGCAACCTTTATGCCAACAAGTCGCTTTCTTATGCCAGAAGATTCCCTGATATCAGGAATAAACCTTTCATTTCTCTTCTCTTTGTCCCAGCCCCTTGGGATAATCCATTAGTCTAGATGGTAAACATGAATGGTTTCACACGTCTAGAAAGGACATATTTGTAGTATCTTTGAGATTTTTAACAAGTATTAATTTATTAAAATATTTAAATAACCCCCTAAAGGGAAGTCACTATGAGTTTCTCAGATAACTGTTGGTATGACTTGGGCAGTTTCCCGTCCTTGACTTCTTCATCGTGTACATGTGTACATGTGGCAATCCTCGACGTATTTATGAAAGACATACATGTAGAATTTTGCACTCTGTGTGCAGCTTTTTTGCTTAACTCTATTAACATTTTTCACATTATTAAATATTGAAAACCTTTCTTTCAAAAATTAGCCTGTGTGTGTATCAGACTTTGTATCTTGGTTTTTAAATAGCTTTATTATATATAAAACTGTGACAAATGTCTTACAACTAGCTTTGTTTGGCACTTTGATAATGACATTGGCATAAAGTCCTAAGTGACTGTGAATAAATATTTTGATATGTCTGCCTGTTCCCTCTCCTTACTAGTATATGAGTATGTGTTCCTTGGAGCTGCTGCTGACTTTTATTGAAAAAGATTGCCCTTTTTTTTCTAATAAAAATGTCACTCCCATTGTTGAAAATTATAGTTAATTGAATAAAGTGAGTTGAGTGTAGCTCCTGGTGTACTTGTCCATTTATGTTTCTCATTTTATGAACAACTATTTATGACTTTTCCTAGTTTTCTTATGAAGAATTGTATCTTCCTGATTTTAATAGTACTTTGTCTTACGATATTAGCTTGTAGTTTGTAATGCAGCTTATTATTTATTTCACTTTTTTTGTTTTTTCGAGGAAGGGTCTTGCTCTAGTCCAGGCTGACCTGGAATTCACTATGTAGTCTCAGGGTGGCCTTGAACTCATGGCGATCCTCCTACCTCTGCCTCCAGAGTGCTGGGATTAAAGGCATGCACCACCACGCCTGGCTTTATTTATTTCATTTTTGACAGTACTGGGGGTTAAATTCAGAGGACTCTGTGTGGTAGGCAAATGCTCTAGTCCTGAGCTACACCTCTCACTCCTTTTTATTTTCATTTTGTTAAAGGTTCTAGCTAAGCTGCTCAGGCTGGTCTTGAACTTACTGTATTTTCCCGTATGGCCTCAGACTTTTGATAATCTTCCGCCTCAACCTGTCAAGTAACTTCAGTTTGTAATATGTTTTTTTCAAATACATTTCCCCATGTTTTATAACTTCTTATTGACAATGGTTTTAGGTACCCTCGGGTTTTCCTTTTCTCTCACAATTTAGATAATTTTACCCTTTTGTCATTTTCTGTGAATATATTTAACTTAAAACTCTGTTTTCATCCATTTAGTCACATTTTTGTCTAATTACAATATGGCTCCGTTTTTATGCACTTTTCATTACTGAGAATGTCATTTATTTTAATAGTTGATGTGAAGAAGAAATATACCATAATAAAAAGCTTTTTTCTTTGGGATTTGCCTTTTCAGTCTTTATCAGACGCTATCTTTTATAAACAAATGCTTCTATACCTATGAAGGAGTTGCCCTCTCGTAAATGCATGTGAAGGTGAGATACTGTAAATGGAAAGTTCCTTCATTATACAAAACATCAGAGCTCAGGGCTACAATGAACTTCAGAGTGTGGTCATTCCTTCATGATCGTGTCTGTCACCACCATCCAGGATAGAGGGTCATATCACACACACTGAGGAAGGGATTAAAAGTCAAAATACAACCTCTATGCATATTGTTTTATGGTTGTTGTTATAAATTTAAAAATAATCATTGTAAGACGGGGACCATGAATACACTAGGATTTCTTTCTATTCCTTCTCTTCTACCCATCTGAGTATCCTTGGACCAGTCCACATTCTCTCCATCTGTTACATTCAGCTACTTGTTGCTGGGACAAACATCCAGCCAGACACAGTTTATGGAGGAAGGGGTTTATTTCAGGCTTATAAAATCCAGGGGAGACACCATCAACGGTAGAAGCTGCTGCTTTTTTCCATGCATCCAAGTGGACAGAATCAAGCACAGTCAGCACACACCACCAAGCAGCAAGACAAGCCACAAAAACAACTCAAACCTGCATTGAACACCATGCTGTGGGCCTCTCTCAATGACTCTTTCTGGCTCCCAGCACACTCCCATGTCAGGGATCATCCCAGGAGGCTGATATTCTTTGTAGATGTCACATGGAGTTATACTATTACTATCTTCCCTCACTCTAGTTAGGGTTTTTGGGAAAATAAAAGTAATGTGTCCCAGATTCTCTTTTTGTCCTGGTTCTCAGCACAGAAATGGCTTCTTCAACTGGGTGTACTCCTGTGATATTTCCAAGGTGAATACATCTTTCAGGTCTCCTTTTCCTGTTTCTGCTAGTGTGAGAGGGTTCAGGTCCCTGAAGACATTTTCCAGCTTTGAGTTTTAAGGAATGGTTCACGTGAGAGGTTGAGCGACAACAGGTTTCTGATCTTACTTGAACTATGAACGACAGATAGTTCCACGTACCAGTCTAGTTTCTTGCATATAAAAGTCGGGTGTGACGGTGGTGGGCTCTTGATTTTGGTGGGGTTTGAAGCTGGTGTCAAAAGGCTCCTTGTAACTTCCCAGCTGTCAAGAGTCACTGGATCTGAGTCCTCCCTGCAAGCTCAGCCTAGCCCTTCCTTCTTTATCCTTTCCAGCAATTTTTAAAGACCACCTACCTTTGCCTTAAAATCTCCAGAATGGGGTTCTGTTTATTGCCCTTGAACCCAACCAGCACACCAAAGTTTATTTCGAGCAGAGAATGAACTAAATCCATAATCAAATTAATTTATTAAGCTGCTGATTTTATTAGATGAAACAGGAATTGATTTTATTTGTCAAGATGGCTACAGTTGGGACTTTTGATTTCTCATAACTGAAAGCATTTAAGAACTTTCAGATGACTAAGAAATTTGGGGACAAATCCCTTAGGGCATGTTGTTCACATGCAGAACTGGGCAATATCTGACATGTCTCTTGGATGTCAACAGGGAGGCACCTCAGAGGCTCTTGATTATCAATAGTTAATTACACAGAAACAACTCATCTGCAGGTGGATGTAGTGTATCAGCTAGCCTGCAAGGAGAGCAAAGAAAGGAACCACTTTTTCTTTGGACAGTTTTTAAAGACATTTTTATTTGTGAGCAGAAATAAAGAGACAGAGATAGTGAGCTCTCCAGGACCTCTTGCAGCTGCGTAAGAACTCCAGATGCATGCACCACTTTGTGCATCTGGCTTTACGTAGGTACTGGGAAATTGAACCCAGGCCAGCAGCCTTGGTAAGCAAATGCCTTTAACCACTGAGCCATCTTCCCCAGTCCTTTAAAAAAACATTTTTATTGATAATTTTATTCTATGAGAATACTGCAATTTGTTTGTATTCTTCTCCTGTCTTTCTCTTTGGTCTTAAACCCTCTGTATCTCTGCAACTGAGCCCCCACATCTTGCAAGTTGCCCTCTGGGGTGACATCTGGTTCTTTTCCTCCTCCTCCGTCACCATGTTGATGGGCTCAGAACTGTGCAGGTCTCAGGGGAATAACAGCCAGTGTGGGGTCTTGAAGGCACCTGTCAGTTCATGTCTGGAGGACAGTGCCCTAGAGTACTCCTTGCAACTCTGGCTCCTACATTCGTTCTGCACTCTCTCCAAATGTTCCCTGCCAAGTACCTCAGCTTGGCTTTGTAACAACCTGGAAACCATTAAGGATGCTGTCTGCTTACCAGTCAGTGGATGCCTTTACCAGGGCTTCCCTGGATCACTCCTTTCGCTTGCTTCCTCCGAAATAAGAAAACACACCATTCTAGAGCATTCTGTTTAGAACATCTCTGTGATCTAGGAAAGAACTTTGCACATATTAACTGAATTGCCCCTCTCCCCACCCTCCGCAAATGATTCACAATGCATTTTAGCATCTCACCTGCTCCCTAAAGTCCTGGTATTTCACACCGCAAGTCACTTGACAACAAACTTGATTTCTCAATTTACAGAGGTTGCCAAGCCCCCCAATGCACAGAGGAGGGCTCTGAGAATAGGAGCCTTAAAAAGGTTGCCCTTGACCCACGTGTTTTGTTTCCTGTCTGGCCATTATATTGGTCTTTGTTTTTGGTTTTGTTTTGTTTGTTGTTTTGTGTTTTTGACCTGTTTGGTGTGAATCACACAGTATTATTGAGAAAAGCCTTTCCCAATCTTGGTGATTTTTTTTCTAGAAGTGATCAACCAAAGGCAGTTATGAAAATGCAAATTTGGGGGATGATTATTTCAGGAAAACAGGGGGAAGGGTGCGATGACCAGCATGGGCTCACATCTGACAGATGCTGTGTGTTAGCAGAGCTCAAAGAGAAGAGGTGGGAGCGGAAGGCTGGAGGAGCTGGGGCTGTGCAAAGAGGCTCTTGGCTGCAGAGAGGTCAGATTTATGCAGAAACCAGCAGCAGGTGAAACTGAGGAGCATCGAGGACACTTGAGGTCCATTTTCACCTGTTTTTCTCACGAGGTCTCAATATCCCAGGACACTTAGGGCCACAGAGCCGCCTTCTGCAGCGTTTAAGAACGCCATTAGCCACTTGAATCTGCACTTGTCAGGCTGGTGTGCAGCCTCTTCTCTTGGGCTTTCCTAGGCCTGCTGGGATTGGAAGGCCTCGAGCAGGAACTGTAAGGACCATAATCCTCCCCACTTTTTGATCCAAGAAAGATCTCTATATTTATTCCCTCTTAAGGAATAGACTGGAGATGGAGTTGTTTTTTGTTTTTTCTTTTTTTTTTTTTTTTCATTCTCTAAGAGTCACTTACAGAGTCAAAATGGAGAAATATTTCACTTGTGGAATTGTGTTTTTTGAAGTGTAATAGCCTCGGAGATGCATGAATTTGCACGAAAAGCTCACATGTGGTCTGCTGACAGATTCTTCCTGTGAATGACATTAACCAAAGAGCTCATAATTTTTTTTCCCAGGCTCTTATGCTGAACTTCGAAAATCAGGACCATTTAAATATATAAAGTAGGGAAGAAGAAACATCTTGCCTGCATCCATGTATCCATGTTTCTGATTTTACTTCTGTCTTTATGTCCTCCCCCCCACACACACACATATTACTGTAGCCAGAGCAGAGTGGGCAATTTGTGAAGCACTTCTGGCCAATACGCTTTCCATGGGCAGCCAGAGAACTCTGGCTACCTTGATCAAAACATAGAATTAATGGAGAATATTGAGAACTCGAAGAATCCAGGAGTGGCTGAGACAGTAAGCCGAGGACATAGAAAGAAACAAGGTGGTTTACAGGGCAAGAAATGTCACTCACAACTTTCAAAGGGACATCATATGGGCCAGGAGGCCTGCATGGCCCCAGCCCTGGCAGGGGAGATGGATGGAAGATTGTGGATATTACTAGCCAGTAAAACCAGATACACAAAGTGGTGCTTATGTCTGGAGTTCATTTGTAAGGGTGAGAGGCCCTGGAGGGCCCATTCTCATTCTCTTTCTCTCTCCTTCCCTCTTTGCTTGCAAATAAATAAATAAAATATTTTAAAATAATAATAATGTAATTGATATGTGTAACCACACAGCTGCTGCTTTTAACAAAACAACTGAATATTGCCCAAATCATACTTTCTGGTGCTTGTGAAGGATTGTGTTGAAAAATGGTTAACATATATGCAGTTTGATTTAATTTCTACTGGGCTGGTTCTTTTGATAATTCTATTTGGATAGGATTCTTTTGATAAGGCTACAACTACTGACCTGTATTTTTACATAAGTAAGATAGTTTCTGGTGAGGATCTGTTGATGTGTATAAACCCTAGATGTGCAAACAGATTCAGTTTTCACACAAAAAGTTCTTTGTTTAAGAAAACTATGCAGTCTCCTAGAGGTCCAAATTTGTTTAATTTCAATAAATCTTTTCTTATGAAAATATTGCCCAGGTCTTTCAAATACACATAAAAGTATCATCTCTTAAAAAGGGGGGGGGGATTTATTTATCTATTATAGAGCCAATGTGAATTATCACTGATCTTTCTTGGTTATATTTAGACAATGAAAACCCGACCATAGAGAAATGGTTTCATTTCCCTACATAATAGCAATTTTTGTGAGGCAGCTTCACAATTTTTTACGGGTGTCAAATTAAAATAGGATTTTGGTTTAATTTAGCCACAGAGAGGAACTGCCTGGCTGAGAATGGATTCTACCTTCAGAGCTACTCAGTGTCCTGATGAATGCTTCGTGTTTCTTCCTTGAATTAGTACCCTGGCTTGTGCATGCCTTCTGCTATGACAGTGACCAGGGGCAGGTCCCCCAGCACCCCATGGGACTTCAGAGAGAGACAGAGTCCCCAGTCTTTTAAGAGGCACCTGGGACCTTAAGTAGACTCCTGGCATTCAGTTTTATTATGCAGATTCCCCTGAAAATTCCTCCCTTAATACTAGCTTCACAATTCCCTTTCTTTCTTTCTTTCTTTCTTTCTTTCTTTCTTTCTTTCTTTCTTTCTTTCTTTCTTTCTTTCTTTTTCTTTCTTTCTTTCTTTCTTTCTTTCTTTCTTTCTTCCTTCCTTCCTTCCTTCCTTCCTTCCTTCCTTCCTTCCTTCCTTTCTTTTTCTTTCTCTTTCTTTCTCTCTCTTTCTTTCCTTCTCTCTCTCTTTCTTTCCTTCTTTCTTTCTCTCTCTCTCTTTCTTTTTGTCCTCCCAGTAATAGAATTTCAAAAGATTTTATAGTTAAAGCACAGTGCTTGGTGACGGGCTTTCAACTGCAAACAACATCCACATGGGTCATCTTATATATTTGGAGTTGGGAATTTGGGTGTGAAGGCTGCTGCATCTCACATTTTCGTCTTGCTAACATATTTAATGGAAGAATGGAGTTGGCTCAGGGTAAAGCTAATTAAGAGATGCTTTTTTTTTCTTGTAAGTACTGCTCCCTGAGAAGTTAAGCAGGACACTTTGGAGTCTAACATTCTTTGATGTTTGACTCCCATCATTCAAGAAGGTATGAGAGCTGAGATGTGGGGTGATCCACTTACATTTTAATATTTTAAATGGTTTATTTTTATTTGTATGTAGAGAGAGACAGAGAGAAAGAGAGGGAGAGAGAGAGAGAATAAGAATAAGAATGAGCATGCCAGGGCCCCCTGTCACTGCAAATGAACTCCAGATACATGCATCACTTTGTGCATTTCCATTTATGTGGGTACTGGGGAATCAAACCTGGGTCATTAGGCTTTGTAAGCAAGTACCTTAACCACTGAGCCATCCCTCTAGCCCCCACTTATATTTTAAATATAGGTCTTAACAAAGTTGATTAACTGCAAATGTCTCTGTGATTCAATAAAGATTCTGTTCACTTTAGCCTAGAACACACCAACTGTATTAGTATATCCAAAGTCACTAGGTTTTAACAACTCATTTATTTGTGTATGTGTGTATACACATATTACATGTGCTTGTACATGTGAGTACCCTTTCATGACACATGTGCAGAGGGCTGTCCTCGAAGGTCCTCCTCATTTGAGATAGGATTTCCTTCCTTCTCCCTCTGCTCTTCCTTTTGCTGCCCTTCTGAGAGCTTCGTCTGTGACTCCCACCTTGGCATCAGAGTGCTGGGATTACAGGAACCAACCATGGTCTTTTTATGTGGACTTTGAGAATGGAACCTGAGTAATCAGACTTGAGGGATGAGCAATTTAATCTCTGGAGCCATCTTCCCGAATGATGAGCTCTTCTGCATGTGTGTTGTACATGCATATTTTTAAGTACTAAGCAGTAGCAATTAAGTCGTATCATTTCAACGAAAGTTGAAATGAAATAGATTGTGGATTTGTCCGTCTAGCCTCAGGACCAATGATAGCCTGGAACTTAACAAAAACAAGCCTTCTGTCTTAGGAAACTTTTTCTTGGTGAGGTTTTATATTTTTCCCCTTAAATGCAGACTTCAGGAGAAACAGAACTAGTGCTTTTAATTAAAAAGTGTGATACTTACTCTTCAAGTGTGAAGTGCAGAGAACAGTTACCCAGTTAGATGTTGAAGCACAAATTAGGCTTAATTGGGCTCTTTTATTGTTAGATTATTTTTATTATATTTTAAAATATATGAAGACAGTAAGATCTTCAAGAAAGAATGTTAAATAGCCCTCTTTAATCTTGAGTTTAGTTGACTAAAGCTGGTGACATTTGAAATGTCACCTTCCTTTCTGGAAGGAATCTTTGGTTTGCCTGGCAATTGAGTTTAATAGATTCTTGGGGAATGAAAATGGCTAAATTTGAACCTAATTTTGATGAGGCACCTAGCTGCTCTGGTTTTCATTGTGAATTTTTAACAAGTCAAATTTTATGTAGCAGACAAGTAAGTCTGGAAAAGACATTGGGGTCGCTTTCCGATGCCACAGTCTCTAATGACAATTGTACTTCATCCATTGCTGTTTCTCTGATGGCCTCATCAGTGGCAATTTCTTTATTTCTTTTAATATCATTATTAACTGTTTGTAATTCATATCAAAAAAATACAGTGTGCCTGTGGCCTCTCCTTCCACCAACACACACACACATAGAGTTAATTGTTGTCAATAAGCAACATTTAGCCAGGTGTGGTGGCGAATATCTATAATCCTAGTAGTAAAGTGGCTGAGGTAGAAGGATTTTGAGTTCTAGGCAGGCCTATACTATACCCCAAGTCTCTGTCTCAAATAAACAAAACCTAGAAGCTAAATGTTGTAGTCAGCTTTCTAGTTGCTTTGCAGCAAGAACCCAAGCAAAAGCAGCTTGTGGAGGAATGGGTTTATTTGGCTTACGGACTCGAGGGGAGACTCCATCCTGGCAGGGAAAACGATGGCATGAGCAGAGGGTGGACATCACCTCTGCCACAGCACTGCAAACAGCGGCAGGAAGGTGTGCCAAACACTGGCAAGGAGAGGCTGGCTTATAACCCCATAAGCCCACCCCCAGCAACACAGCTCCATCGAGGTTGTAAAACCCAAACTGCCATCAGCTGAGGATCGATCACTCAGAACAGATTCATTTGTTTGCGAGGAACACCTGGATCAAACCATGACACTAGACATTACCTGACATTCTCATCAGGACTTTTATATTGTGTGTTCAGGTGGTCACCTCTCAGCTACTCTGTATATAAAGTCATTTGTAGTTGTTTGGATTAAAGTCATTTCAAAGATTCTCTATGGCTACTTGGCCCCTTATTGGTGAAAATGAATGATATCAGATAATGCTATGTGTTGGACTTTTGTTTCCCCAAAATGATTTCTGAGTTTGGGCTTTGGAAAAAAAAAAACTTCTATTCTCCCAACAAAATCTTAACCTCACATAAGGAATATGGGTCTTAAGTTTGAAGCAGAAGCAGATATATGAGCACATGTCTGATAGAAAGCCTGTTTATTCTCCTGGAAAGAAATCACAATTTTCTCCTTTAGAAGTATATGTAAGGAGGGAAACCAGATACGTTCCAACTTAGAACGTGATATGCCTTTTACAAGGGCTAGGGTTGTGTGCAAACTAGATATAATTAAAATTCATTATAATTTAATATCTCAGGAAAGCACCAAGCAAAACATCTTGGAGGGGGTAAATACGTAGAGTATATTAGTCATATCTCTGCATCTCCTGTCACATGCTGGTAAATCTGGAAGGATAGACTTTCCTGGAGAGGAGAAAGTAACAAAACAAGGGGCTACAATGGAGAGAGGAGGTGGGTTGTGTTAGCTTTCCTGAAGAAAAATGGTCACATATAGATCATGACTTTGGGCCAGGCATGGTGGCGCACGCCTTTAATCCTAGCACTCAGGAGGTAGAAGTAGGAGGATCACCATGAGTTCAAGGCCACCCTGAGACTACACAGTGAATTCCAAGTCAGCCTGGGCTGGATTGAGACCCTACTTCAAAAACAAACAAACCAACAAAAAAGATCATGACTGTCATACTGTACTGATGAATAATGTCCTCAGAAAGAATTGGGGGGGATTTGTTTGCCATTTGTTAATAAACTCTGTCAGGGGCCTTGGCAAATGCACGTCATGTGTGATGAGTTAAATGTCCTCTTGAGGATAATTGTGATTTTATCTAACACACGCAGAGTCATGTTTCTTGGGGTGTAGGTGTGTTATACTTTCTGCCTCCTCTTATTTTTTAAAAATACCCTGCTCTCTCTTTTCCTTTCCTTTCTTGGGGTGCTGTTAGTGACAGTGGTCTTTGTGAATGTGAGAAAGGGAGAGACGTGAAGCTCTGAGAAGGAGTGTGGTTGACGTGCATAACCTTTACTGCTCATAGATGCCTTGTCACATGAAAAGACGAAGGTGGTTTTTGTCTAAGTTCTCATTCATTTAACATTATTTTTACAAAAGAGTATAATGAACATGTCAAGAACTTTAGCGTTGAAGATGTAGACTTTGGGTCTTTCTAGGGAGTTTTAAGGTATGACTGTGTATTGCCGGGCCCCCCCGAAGCCCTCTTAGACCCCAAAACTGAGAAAATGACTCCATAGTGGTCAAAATCTAGTTCATCCAGTTTCTTCACCCTGTCTTGCCTGAAATCCATGTTTCTTGGACACACCTGCAATTCTTTGTGCATTTAGAGTAGATGTGATTATTTAAGCAGTCTTGAGCATTACCTGCTAAGCCAAGTGATTGCAGTATGGTGGGTGCTCAGCAAATGATGGTTAACTTGAGGCTGGGGAGATGGCTCAGCAGTTAAGGCACTTGCCTGCAAAGCCTAATGACCTGAGTTCAATACCCAGCCTGATGCACAAAGTGGCTCATGCATCTGGAATCCTTTGCAACAGCTGGAGGCCCTGGTGCACCTATTCTCTCTGTCTGCCTCTCTTCTCTCTGCTTACAAATAAATAATTTTTAATGATGGTTAACTTGAACTAAATGTTTTGTCGAAGGTTTATTGTATACCAACCATGTGTTGTGTATTTTGCTGAAGAAAAAGTGTATGGTTCATATGTTTCTGGGACTCATCTGGTAGAAGTAAGGTATTCCAAAAAATTTTCACTATTTCACTTCTCCTCGGGATGTTCAGATTTCTTTAAGTGCAAACTAAGTGAGGCTTGGGCAGAGTTGGACTTGATTTGGTAATTAGAACAGATAGTCACAGAGGATGTGTTGAGGATGTGTCACTTACAAGATGACCAGGAGTCAGCCATGGAGAACTGAGGCACAGAGCTCCAGGCCAAAGGATTTGTACTACTCAGGTGTGAAAGAGACTGGGGAGCCCAGGGTGGGCGAGAGGCTCGAGGGAGACACAGTGAGGGACAGATGTCACATTGTACAAGGCTTCACAGGCCTGGTAATGGAACTGGTCGTCTTCACTGCAAAGGTAAGACATTAAAAGAGAGGTGGGGATGGCCTGTTTCTCATAATATAAGACCTCTCTATCTTCATGTGGAGGAGAGATGAGCGGAGCCTAGAAGCCCAGCTAGGAGACAGTATTGTGTATTTTCTCAGGAAAGAGATATGGTGGCTGGCTTATCGTGATAGAATTTGTGATAGAAAGAAATCGACTTACTCAAACCATTTATTCAGGTTTTTTTTTTTTCTTTTGGAAATGAAACTAATGTGTGGATGGGGGAAGGGCACTTGCTGAAGTTTGAGGTTTTGTGTTTCAGGACAAAGAATTATAATAGGAAAAATAACAGTTTATTAAGATCCCCTTCCCTCACTGAGCTTGAAAAGGCACAGACTAAAAAAAAAGCCCGTGGCTAGGAATCTTGTGGCATTAACTGTACCACCTCACAATCTGTATATTGTGGATTTTTTTTTTTTTTGTCTCATGGGTTTTCTTGTCACACGTAGCATTGGGAACCTTCCCAGTCTTCTCACGTGTTGGTCCTGAAGTCACCTTCTTCCAGTCCTCATATCTGCTTGTAGAATCAGAGCCTCACATTTAGGTGGCTGCGTATGTTGGTCTTCTTTGGCCTAAAGGGCTGGTGGCTCTTGGATGTCACAGAGCAAGGAGAGAATACCTGAATGAAATAAAAGAAAGAGTGGCCTTTGCTTGAATTTTGTCCGGTTGGCATAGTTGATAGATTCTTCCTAGCAAGACTCTTCTTTCTAGATTTAGGGATAGGAAAAAGTCATAAATTTACCACAAGTACCAGCGGAATAAATTAACTCAAGAATCAAGCAAACCATTGTCCCGCAAGCCCGAAGGGCTATAGAATAATCCCAGTGGTTTGTGCTGTTTTAGAGGTGAGACCAGAGAGGGCAGAGCGAGTCCTAGGGAAGGTGAAGTAGACAAACTCCAGTTCTACTCAAACACTCCTGGTCAAGGGTAGGGTGGGAATCTCATCACAGAAAGGGGACTCTTCTTGTCTATTACCATAAAAACTTGACTTTCCCATGAGATTTATTTAAGCCAAAGTCTTTGATAAACGTAGCAGGCATGTTCAAAGCCAGCTGTTGTGTGCATCACTGGAAACAGGCTCATCTAGGAGTGAACTCTCCTGTCTGGTCCACTACAGGTGAAGCAAGTCCCCTCTGGATAGTTGAACACTCCTGCTTTCTAGAAGCTTCCTGGTAATTGCTGAGATGCCTGCACAGCTTTGTCTGCTGAGGCCCGTAGATTACTTGAAGGGGAGGCTACACCCCACTGATGCATTCAGGAACAGATCCCAGACGGAGCAGTGGCATTATAAGATCCCAGGAGGATCCCGGTGTTGGAAGGACCATTAGAGGTATTAAGGGTCGTTGAACAGCTGGCTCTCAAGCTATATTGCATTGGTCAATACCCCAGGTTGGTGACCTTGGGTGTCATCTACAGATGACAATGATTACATGGGTGATTATGAGAATAATGTATGCTACATGCACACCTCAGTTCCAGGCATCAATCTATTTATCATCATTTCAGCTCAACTTCTCTCCCTGGAACACCCATAATGCTGGAACTCTCTTCCTTCTAGGCCACCCTGTTTTATTGGTCAATCAGTTCAGATGTTGAAAGTTCATTGATAAAGTGTCATGAGGTAAGGAGGGTGAATGAAGGGGCTTCCACGTCAGAAAATGGTATAGTTACCTTTACGTTGCTGGGATAAAACACTTGTGCAAAGGCAGCTGATGGAAGAAAAGGTTTCACTGTGGCTTAGAGCCTTGAGGGGAAGCTCCAGGGTGGCAGGGAAGGATTGGTGAAGCCGAGGCTGGACATCACCTCTGCTCCAACAGGGGCAACACAGCAAGAGTGACCTGAAGTCTGGCAAAGCCTGCCCGCAATAATACACCCATTCCAAGCCATACTTCCTCTCTTCTCTGTTCAGAGACAATAATAAAATAGTCTTAATTAATCCACATACACTTTTCAGAGCCTCTATCAAACCGTATTTTTAAAAAAAAATTTATTTATTCATTTTCAAGCAGAGAGATACAGAGAGAGAGAGAGAAAGAGAGAGAGAGAACCAGGGCCACCACCTGTGGGTCTGGCCTATGTGGGTCCTGGGGAATTGAACCGGGGCCTTAGGCACTGGAGGCAAGTGCCTTAACCGCTGAGCCATCGCTCCAGCCCCAAACCCTATTTTTAAAAAAAAAATTTAATATTTATTGTCCATAATGAGTTACATTATTTAGTGGGCAAACCATGCGTTGTTATCCCGACTTCCCCAATTCCCCCCCTCCCCATCCCTGATCAGTTGTATATCCTCCTCCGTGGGCTGTCTGTATTAGTCCTTGTGGCAAGGGATCCTGGATATCTTAGTACTCATCCCGGTCCTCCTGGCCCAAGTGTGTTGTTACTGATGGGTGCCATGCCTCCAGACAGTCTCCCCCACCACGGCTCTCACAATCTTTCCGCCCCCTCTTCCGCTCAGTTCCCTGAGTCGTGGTGGGTGGCCAAACCCTATTTTTGACAGCGCATGGTTAAATAAAGCTGGTGGGCTCTTTGTGTACTATTACTTCGGGGCACCAGGGAATCCTAATGCATTCTGCTCAGACCCACCCCTGGTCAAGGGCAGAGCCTTCTCCTTTGTATAGTTTCACATACGTTCTCTCCTCTAACCAAAGGACTAGTTGGCTTCTCACACTGCAGTGTATTGGATTATCTCTGGGGAATGAACCAGGCTGTGTTGGGAATGGTGGCTGGCCTAAGACTTCAAGTCTATGATGGTTTCAATATAAATCGTCCTCCATAGACTCATGTATTTGCACACTGAATCCCCAGCTGGTGTCGCACTATTCAGGAATGTTGCGGAACCTTTAACTGGTGGAGCTGAAGGAGTGTGTTCAAGCGGTGGCCTTGTTCGAGGTTCTTTCTGTTTCTACTTCCACCCTGCTGATGTGATGGTGTGATTAACACCCGCTTCCTGCTCCTGTCATGCTTTCCCCACCATGATGGACTGTACGTCTGTGAACTGTAAGCCAAAATCAACTCTTTCCTTCCCTAAACTGTTTCTGGTTGGGCATTTTGTCCCAGGAATGAGGAAGTAACTGTAAGGGGGGGCACTAGTCAATGGGGGTCCTCACTCAGTGTTGAGGTAAACTTTGATCTGTCATCTAGCTGCAGACCTCAACATTTTATTGAAGTCTTTTACTTATTTGTGTGTGTGTGTGTGTGAAAGAGAGAGAGAGAGAGAGAGAGAGAGAGAGAGAGAGAGAGAGAGAGAGAGAGAGAAAGCATGGACATGCCAGAGCCTCTTGCCGCTTGCTACAAATGAACTCCAGATACATGCACCACTTTGTACATCCAGCTTTACATGGGTCCTGGGGAATCAAACCCAGACCATCAGGCTTTGCAAGCAAGCTCTTTTAACCACTGAGCTATAAGCAATGCCTTTACGCTAAAGTCTCACCCTCTTCCTACGCTTTCCTCAGCCCAAGCTTTTCTAGTCTCTGGAGCGGCGCTCTGTGAAATGTTGTGTTCTTGCAATTAGCCAATACATGGTTTCTCTGGATCAGGTCAATTCCAAAGAGTGGGGTGCGGGAAGGGAAGGAAGGGAGACACAAAAACAAAACAGAAGCCTGGCACTGGACTATCTGTGAGAAAAGACAAGGGGTAGAAACCAAACTGCCACACAGATAGCTTCTTCAAGGTGGCTAGAGGGTGACTGATTTTACGATTTTTTTTACGTCCACTTTCCCCCACAGCCCTGCACTATTTGTGCATGAGCACAAATAAAGAGATAGTTGAACACTGACAGAATCCTTATTAGTGATGACTCGTGTCATTGTGGACAAAGTCAGTAACCTTCTGATAGATTCGATCTTTCCAACAAGGTGGTCACGCCAGATTAAGAGGCCAGAATGGCCCCTTGAGCCCGTGAGAGATCAGGCTTATCTGTGAAGTGTGATCAGGCCTGAAAGAGTGAATATCTAGAAAAACATCTGTGTTCAAAATCGCTGAGAATTGGACTCAGTCCCTGGTTGAGGCTTTTCCTCTGTGCACTTAGGCTCCTTGAAAGCAAGTCCCCCCTTCTCCACAGCAACATGCGTTGGAGTTCACACCTACCCAATCAGAGCTGGAGGAATGTGCATCCACCATTATTTTTTAAAATTTATGAAGTGTGGTGTTATATTTAGCCACCGTGGAAACTCTCAGATTTCCATTCCAGTGCCTCTGAAACGGACATGAAGGAAATGATTGGGAAAAATTAGAAATGACATTCAGAACACATAGAGAAAGTCTTGATGAAGTCTACGCGTGTTTGGGAAAGACAGGACTGTCTACAGCAGGCCACCTGTTTCTCTCATTTGGGGTTTGTGATGGTTAGGTTTTGTTGTCAACTTGATCTTTTAAATCATCTTGGGTGGGTCTTGGTGGATGTTTACAGGAAGGCAGCCTCTCAGTAGGGGGCAGGATGTAAAGAAGTTCAAAGAAGCTAGAAGTAAACATCCTTTCCTGTGTGGGCAATGCAGGAAGGAAATTCCAGAGATTCAGGAAGCCATTAAGTCTGGGGAAGGGTTGTAAGACCCCACCCTAATGCTATATAAAGGGGAAGAAATTCTCTCCTGCCCCTCCTGCCTGTTTGCTATTGTGTGTGTGGTGTAGGTGATGGGTTTTTCTTTCTGCTTGGACCTGTTAAAGGGGGCCAGCCTCTTTCACTGTTATGGAACTTGCCCTGGATCTGTAGCTTCAATAAATCCTTTCCTCCCATAAACTGTGCCTGGTTTGGAGGTTCATCCCAGCGACATGTGGCCGACCACGACAGGGTTCTATGAAGAGCTGTGTGAATTTTGCCTCCCAGGTAACGAATGCACACTATATTTGCATCAACCACCTGTGGCTGTGAGCACACCCTGCTTCAGTCCTTTTGGAAGACAAGGTTTTATCTCAGCCTCTTCTGCTTCCTACCTCCTAGTTGCCCAGCTAAGCTAATGAAGCCGTTTGGTGTTGTGCGCATTCAAAGTGCTCATCTGCATGAAAGCCACTGCCCCTTAATTATGTAAAACAGAGACTAAAAAATCATTCTTTGCTTCTAATTGGGATCAAGGCACTAGGGTTGAATCCTGTAGCTTAAGCTCCTTTTGAGTTTAGAACCGTTTGATAAACTTATACCACTTTGCTGCTTCCTGAAGCTTCTTTCCGAGGTGCCAACTTTCTTCTTTGCCTGCGAGGCAAGTAGTGGGGCAGCCCAGGTGGTCCCCTGCTGGCACACACTTAGCTCAGTGGCTGATATGCAGCCTGCCGATTAGGACTCCTGATGTCGTGCCGTCCACCTCCCTTTCATGAGTGATCATTGCCTCTCCACAGTGTCCGACATGAGATGCTGTCAGAATTGGGATTTCACCTTGGAGGGTCACCTTCAAATGGGGTGTCTTGGGATAGGAACAATGACATGGGTGATACCGCAGTATTTTTGTAAGCCATTTCATTTCTGCTCCAGATGTACAACTAGAAAGGACACTTTTTTGGGGGGGTACTACAAAAAATGGGTGCAGATTGAGCTCTGTCACACGAACTGTTCTTGTGGAGGCGGAAGGAGAGCTTCCATCCTGAAATATTCTCCCTGGAAGGCATGTTACTGCTGTATTTACACCTTCACATTCAATGGAGTCTTAATGTATCATAAATGTCTGAACATTCGGAAGCAATGAAACATGCTCGAGATCACTGTCCAGATGTACAAAATGTAAAGGAAGGAGGTATCAGCACCTTCAGATGAACTTGGTACTACTAGTGGCTTCCTTTGAACTTGTGAATTTGGATGCCTTAAGACATTGTGGACCTGGGGTCTGGGGAGATGGCTCAGGGGATGAAGCACTTGCTGTTCGAGGCTGAGGAAAAGAGTTGGGTTTCCCAGGACCCACATAACTGCGGGGTGGGCATGGTGGCCCACCAGTAACTCCAGAGAGGCAGAGAGAGAGAGGAAACTCAGGCTAAATTGACTAGGACATGAGCCAATTCTGTGAGCACTCGATTCAAGTGAGATTCCCTGCCTCGCACTGAAGTGGGAGCGATTAAAGAAAATGTCTGAGGTCAGCCTCTAGCCTCCACTTGCCACACAGATAAACATGTGCACACACCCATGTGGTCACATACATATATGCACATACACCAAACACACATTCACATACTGCAGATATGTTTATTTTAGTTTTTCGAGGTAGGGTTTCTCTCTAGCCTGGAATTCTCTCTGACCTGGAATTCACTATGCAGTCTCAGGGTGGCTTTGAACTCATGGCCATCCTCCTGCCTCTGCCTCCTGAATGCTTAAACTGATTAAAGGTGAGC
>PVHP010034672.1:0-18973 GCA_004024765.1 Zapus hudsonius
CAAAGCATTCAGGCCCCTTCCTTCAAAGAGTCTGCATTCTTCCTGTTGTTCCAGTGCAGACCAGCTGGCCCAATCTCAGTGGTTGTCATCTCTCAAACAATTGCAGGTGAACGGGCAGCAGTTTCGACCCAAAGATCTTTCTTTCTGTGCCATCTCCATCTGCTCACACCAGTCCATCTTTACGTAACACAACCCTGCACAGGTTCCCAGGACACAGGCAGGCAGAATGCAGCAGGCCTCTCACGCAAACTGCTTCTGGCACAGTCCTGACCAAGTTCTTTCTCCCCCTCGTAAGACAAACCTCACAGTCCATAGTTCTCATTACATTCAGGTCTTTAAACTCTGACCAGAATGATCCAATACGCTGTACTTACAGCACTGCAAGGCATCTCTTAGGACAAGCTTTCCAATCTGTCCACATTCCTTCTGCAGATCACTTCCAAAAGCCCAAAGCCACAAGATCAGGGTTCTAGCAGCAACAGATGACCCCACATCCTGGTACCAAAACTGTTGCAGTCAGCTTTCTAGTTGCTAGGCAGAACGAACCCAAGCAAAAGTGGCTTGTAGAGGAATGGGTTTATTTGGCTTACGGACTCGAAGGGAGACTCCATTCTGGCAGGGAAAATGATGGCATGAGCAGAGGGCTGAACATCACCTCTGCCACAGCACTGCAACAGTGGCAGGAAGGTGTGCCCAACATTCAATTTCTTCCTTTTAAAACAAAATAAAACAACAAACAACAACAACAAAAAGAAAGTAAAAGAGAAATAACCCAATGGAAAACAGGTGATTTTTGATAATTCTTCCAAAATATGAATGAAATACCTACTTTAGGAAGTTACCATTGTATTCATATAAAGTTAGACAAGAATCATAAAAAAATTTACAAACCAATAACCTAAATACCATAGATGCATCTGTTCTCAACATATGGTCAAAGTGTATAGATAAACATAAAAACCCAGTACCATGTACAATTAATGTATGTCAATTAAAAATATTCTTTAAAATATTTCCAACAAATTACTGAAAAAAAAAATTCAAGAACATATTCAAATGACCAGACAAAACAAAGAATCTTTATGCAGGTATTTAAGAATAGCTTAATATGCAAATTGATAAATTGAAGTATTCTATTTCCAACATTTTAGAAATGACCATCTTTTAAAATCCTGAAAGCATTTTTTAACAAAGTTAACACTGCATAATAAAAAATACTAAACCATTTAAATGTATGGGAAAGGTACTTTAAAAAATAATAGTTTTAGCCAACTGCTAACTCAATAATAAAATGATCAATGTTTTCTATAAGGTGAATTTAAAATTTTAAAAAATGTCAATAAAGAAAAAAGGGAGCCTCTATTGTGTGTAATCGTTCTAGTTCTAGTTGCTCATGGCCCAAGTAGAAGTGGGGTAGAGATTTCAACCATTTAAACAACTGTCTTATGCAACCTAAACTAGTCACAAGCAAAATGTTCTTGATTCGAGGCCATTTTATTTGAGAAGACATCTAAATCCACATATGATGAAAGTGTCATCAGTCAAGAATACCAATAGATTTAAAAGAACAGTCAGTATTGTTGTCAAATAAAACGGGTTCTTTGACAGTCTTCAAAAGTTGGTCTACCTAAGTTAACTGCAAGCACTTGTACATCTCATTGTTGAGGCACCAAAGTTGAAGGGGAGGATCACAGCTTTATGCACCGACTTTGAAAACTATTCAATGGAAGAGACACTGTATTTTCTTCTCAATTACTTCAGCCTAGAATGAATCCTGATAATCACTGACAAAAAGTGGACACTCTCAAAGCCGTCATGTTGGTTGTAAAGCCTTCCTTGATTCCATAAAGTCACAGATGACATTTGATTCATGTTAAAGTCACAACCTTAGGAGGCTGTTTCACTCACGAAGGAATATCTTCCTTCTCTTTTCCACAAAATTGGTTAAATAATCATTGCCTCACCACGTAACCAAAGTATGTATTATATAAAGATGCATAATATATTTGGAGAAAATTGTGCTGGGCTATTTCTGGAACTGTCTTGGTTTGCTTAGAGTTTGAGGTGAAATCCATGACTTTGACAATTATATAAATTCCACCACGTCAACTGATGCAGAACAAGGTTTAAAGTCATTTTCCAAAAGCTTGAGGTACTTTAAAGTGAACAGAGCCTTTACTTCACAGCATGACTTCCTTATTCAAGAATAAAATAGAACTTGCAGAGCAGCAATAAAAATGATACCAAATAAAAGTCTGTGCTTTGTTGAGTGGGGTAAGAGCCCAGAGCGATATTTTAATTCAAGCATAAAAGTGAAAGTTTCACATTATTGGTCCAGCACACCACTTCATGCTCAAAAGGACACATCTCTCCTCTGATGAATATATGCATAGCAAAGGAGTATTTCTCTTAAGTCTCTGCCTCAGAGGAAGGATTCTTTCTCACAGTGAGTCTTTGAACTTATATAGGTCCCTTACTGAAAAAGAGAAAGGGAGACACAGGTTTGGAGGAGATGCATTCGACAAATAGCACAAAGATATCCTTTTAATCACCAATAAATAAACTCATGGGCCTCCCATATCAGTATGTCTTCAAAGATTGAAGCTCAAAAGTTTTTTTTTTTAATATTTCTCTTATATGTCCTGGGTGGGCAATGGGATCAGTTTGTTTACCTGGGAGCATTTGTTACTTGAACCTTGAAAAGAATGTTTCTACCAGACTGACATCATTTCCAATGGAGACATTAGAAATCTTTTTCCTACAGGCATACACTTGCTACAAAATATCTAAAATGTGTAAATCTGAGGGACACAAGTACAAATTTGGAAATTAGCCAATTGATAAATGAAATTGACTGCTGAAATTCAAATATTAGGGTTACTTCATAGTAGGAATAACTTTCTTAACTGAAGAAAGTACTGGTAAGAAACTATGATGTCTCACTAAAGTTTCAGTGTTTATTATCTTATTTTCCATCCCACACTTTATCAACCCACCTGTGCCCTAGTTTCATGTAAGAAACTATTATTATCAGCTCTAATATTAAGCTGGAATGCAAAATTAATACACAATACTTTTTCCATAACCTATTTTCTAACAATCGGTAGTGGTTCTTCTGAGATCTCATTAATATAAATGCTAATGGAAAATTTGTATTTTTTATGATAACATGTATTTTTTGCCCTATTCTACTTTTTATGTCTGCCAGCTTCATAGTTATGTCTACAATTCTAAATGTAACATTCAACAATATCAACATAATATTTGACGCCTGATGACCAAATATTAAAATGATTTTAGAAAATAGCTCACTAATTCATTAAAGGATTCAACATGTTGCCCTGCTCTTCTGAGAAAATGGTTCTTAAAGGCATACTCGCAAGTTCTGTACTTGTTTTACTGTTCAATGATGACAACCCCACAAAGCATCATAACTATTTGTATAATATTTTTCATTACTGTTACTATATAGGATATCTCAACACTATGTTGCTTACCTAGATACTTTCCACAGACATATGAATTTTATTTTACTAATTTTCTTGGTGCTAAAATGGATTATTCCACAATCACCTTAATTTAATTCCAAATTAACAAAAGATGAGAAACAATTAAGTTTAGAAAAATTATTATAGAACACTGCAAAATGGAGCACTGCAGATTTTAAAATTTAGCCAAGTTCTAATGGACAAAGTCTATGACAAAAACTGACATGTTTTAAAATGCTTCAATGTAATATTTTGCTCCTCAAAATTTTATTTATTGGAATATTTAGTAGATGCATTTTCTAAAATTTCTACATATAGTCATACATATTTATGTCTATTTTGGGTGAAATAATGGAAATAACTTTGGTGGCTCTTCTGGGTGGAAGCAGGGCCATATGACTAGCTCGAGCCAATCAATAGCACAAGTCCTAAGTCACTCTCAGGTGTTTATGGAGGATGTTGAAAGGAATCGTTGCTCACTCAGAACTCTTCATGATGAAGGGCTTGCTCAAGCATAAACTATGTTTTAAGGATACTCATGTAACTCGGTAAGCAACTTTCACACATTTCTTATTTTAACTACTTTCGCTCACATAAACATCACATATCACCAGATGCTAGGGTTTAGGACCATGCAGTTCAGGATATCATGTTCTGAATTATCTGTTTGTCAGTCTGCATCTGTCTGTCTCGAGCTCCAAAATGAGTAAAATGAAGAGAACTCACTGCTTCTCTGTGGTGTGTACATTGAGTGTAAGAGACCTAAGACTTGTCACTTTAAGAGACTGAGATTACTTCTGGTTATATTACACTGTATCAGATGCCCAAGTAAGGTGCTGGAAATTTAAAGTAATTTGAGTTTTTTTCTATTCTTTATATCTTTATCATCCTTAATTAGATATATTGAATGAGCAAATCTTATGATGGTACCATAGTTTCCCTTATGCCTGTCCCCAACCCACTGGAGGACCTCCTCGGTGGGCATACTGGATCAGTCCATGTCATAGGGGGTCATGAAGAGCACAGGAGGCAGCCAGGTTCCCCCCACACACCTTTGTGTGTTATTGCTGAGGGGGTAAAGTCTCTGGATATTCTCCCCCACCATGGCTCTGACAATATTTCCACCCCTCTACCGCTCAGTTCCCTGAGGAACTGTGTGTGTGAGTTTTAAGTCTGCTTTATTGTTGAGAACTTAAGTATCTGTGGACTTCTGTTTTGGGTTGTGTTGGATCTTGTTGGTGTCTATCTTGACCTATCCTGGGTTATCTGACTCGCTATGGTGACAGGTCTCTTGTTTATCATGCCACTCTCTCAAAGGATTCATTTGGGGCAAGAAATCACTTAATAGTAATCTTCATGAGAAGAAAGATGATATTCTATATAAAGGATAAATCAGAGTAAGCATGAGGATCTGGATTTATTATATTGTTTTCAATAATGGAATGAACAGAAAGTCCACAAAATAAGAGAAACCAACAGCCAATAAGCACTTAATAATATTGTACATTTGTAGCTATCATGAAAATGAAAATCAAACTGCTATGATATACCTACCATCTTTTAACCCAGTCAGAATGGCTATCATTAAGAAAAGTGACAACAAGTGCTGGCAAGGACGCAGGGAAAGAGGAATCGTATTTCACTGCTGGTGAGAAGGTAAACTAGTATAACAGTTATGGAAATCAGTACGGAAATGTCTCAGTTAGAAATAGACGTCCATAGGAACCAGTCAGACCATTCCTGGACACATACCCTAAGGACTTCACACTCTGCTACAGATATATGTGCACATCCATTTTATTGTGATTCTATTTATATTAAGAATTGGTATCACACTACCTGCTTATAGACAGATAAATAGATAATGAAAATATGATACATACAGATAACATAATTCTATTTAACATTACAAAAATGAAATTTGCAGGCTTATGGATGGATTTGTAAATAATTATATGACGTGAAGTGACTCAAATTCAGAAAGATGAAACCTGCATGTTCCCTCTGATATTTGTGTCTTAGCTTGTAATATCTATAAGTATGTATATGTAAGGAGAAAGTTGATTAAAAACTATATAGATCAAACTATATAGATCAAATTGTCAAAAGAAAGGGGAAGATACAATTGGGAGGAGACATGGGGGAATGGGTTCAGAGGTTAGGAAGGAAGCTGAATACCATGCAAAACAAAATTTATTTGAAAATATCAGATTAAATGATGACTACATTGGCTTACGCCAACTAAGAATAAAACAAAATTGTAATTGATTCAAAATTATATATTTTTATGTGTCTTTACATATATACCCCACACACACCTAAATGCACACTTATCTGTATGCATATATAGATTTAAGTATGTATACTCCTAATTTTAATATATCCTTAAAAATTACAATATTCAAAATTAAATATATGTTGACATAGAAACCTTAAGAACTAGAAAGTGATCTAGGGTTAACAGACTGTAATGTTATAACATAAATTGTCAAACTCACAAACATGTGGGCAAGTGGAGAAAGAAAAGGGTAATGTAATTAGAACTCATTTAAAAATTCTGAGCATAGGTTCACTTTTTCTTTTTTACTTCTATTTGACAAAATTGTTTTTATTTAAAAAATTCAGGAAATTGTAAAGCAAAATTTAGAATGAGTCAGATTGCTGAAGTATGTTACTAGTATATGTAGGCATAAGGAGATGAATTGCTTTAAAACATGTATATTTTTTCATGAAACATTATAGTTTAAAAACAGCCTGTATTAGTCAGGATTCTCTAGAGGAAACAGAGTTGACAGAATGGATTATAGTAAAAGGTAATTTATTGGGGTAGTTTACAACAGTCCAACAATAGCAGTCTGCAGGCCCATAGGTGAAGAAACCAGTAACTGTTCAGTCCACATGGCTGGAGGCCTCAGCCGTCTCAATCCAGCCCAGAAGGCCTGTTGGCTCCCTAGGGAGCTGCTCCTCTTCAAGTCTAAGATGTGAGTCCAAGGAAACTGGGTTTCCAATTTCCAGGAAGGGTAGGAGAGTAGGTTGCGAGTGCAAGTCACAAACAAGCACAAGCAGACAACAAGCAGGGAGGCAAAGAGAGAATTTCTTCCCCTTTATATAGACTTAGGGTGGGTGTTGGGCTTATTGGCACTGCTAGTGAGGGCACAGAGAACAAAGGGTTAAGGATGTTTGAGTAGGTGAAACCCCAATAATTCGGTAGGCGTTTCCCAGCTCTATCAACCCTGACTCCCAACCCCCATGGGCAAGCCATAGGAACCCAGCATTCCCATCTCAGCATGACTGGCAATGGGTTTTAGACTCAAGTAACAAATTTCCTTGTACCCATCCCCACGGACCATGGCTAGAATCACATATTTCCTGCCACTCAGGACCCTCAATTATACAAATTAGGTATGCACAGGTAGTCTTCACTCACCTATCCTTTAGCAGATTACCAACTCGCCACCCTGGCTATCCAATCCCCTTCTTCTCTCCCTTATTCCCCATCCCCCTGATTCCCTTTCCCTATAAATGTGAGCTCTGCCCATTGAATGAAGAACCACGTGGATACACTATACACATCTGCTCTCATCTGTACCTCTCCAGACCACACCTTGTGTCAGCCCCCAGCTCTGTGGAACCACCCTGAGACAGCTTCCCACTGTTTTTCCTCCGTGGCAGTTAGCAGTGCCCCCAGAGGCAGAGCACAACAGTGGGGTTTTGCAACCCTTCCCCATACTTAATGGCTTCCTGAATCTCTGGAATTTCCTTCCTGCACTGCCCACACAGGAAAGGATGTTTAGTTCTAGCTTCTTTGAACTTCTTTACATCCTGCCCCCTACTGAGAGGCTGCCTTCCTGTAAATATCCTGAGAGACCTACCCAAGATAATTAAAAAGATCAAGTTGACAACAAAACCTAACCATCACACAGCCTAATGGTTATAACCATATATACAAAGAATAAAAATATCTAGACTATATGTCATGTACAACACATGTAAGTATACAACCTTTTTCTTCTCAGGAACCTGGGAAGAGAATTTGTGTTTCTGGAATTTTTTGTGTGTATGCATGAATTATGCATTTTAAGTAAATAGTAAAGATTTTTAGCATCAAAAAGGGACTGCTCCTAATAGTATCATGTATAATAAATAGAAAGAGGTTACACTCTAACTTTCAAGGTTCACTTTTTCTTATGCACTCCTAAAGCTGTTATTTAAGAAACATTATAATCATAATTTTTATATAAAGTGTTGCCACATTCTGAAATTTCCCTAACTGCCTTCTTTTTTTCATATCTTTATTATGAATAAGTATCTACATTGTATGATCACATCTTGTGAATGTGTCCCTGTTTCCCTCCTCTCTGTCTGTACTTCCTAGGTGCAGCGTACTAAATCTGTCCATAGGTTAAGGGGTTATGAACTGCACAAGAGGTAGCCAGTTCTTTTTTATTTTTTTTCCTTCCCCCTTTATGTATTGTTGCTGAGGGGGGCAATGTTTCTGGATAGTCTCCCCAACCATGTCTCTTACAATCTGTCCGCCCCCTTTTCTGCTCAGTTCCCTGAGTCATAGTGGGTGAGTTTTAAGTCTACTTTATTGTCGAGATCTTAAGTATCTCTGGATCTTTGCCCTGGGTTGTGTCCAAAGTGCCTTCATGATTTTTCTTCCACTGTTGCTACAGCTAAAATCTTCTGTTCTACTATATTTAAACACCTGACACTATTTTCAGTCATCCATTTCTCTAATCATTCATTTTCAATGTGGGTAGTCCTGATATTATTTTCTCAGAAAACTTCAAGTGTTTTTGTCTCTAAAGCTCATGTCTCTTATCCTGATTAGGGCTTCATTCACTTATTCTCTGCGTAATTGTCTGACAAAGAAATGTGGATCTATAATTATTTGTCATGTGGATTAATGTTAACTGATGAACACTTGTATCCTCCTACTGCTTTCATGAGTTTTGATCACACTGTTTTATTTTTAACAGCCAGACAATAGGCTTCAAATAATCTTCCTAATGTGATAGCTTTTCTCCTTTGCTAACATAGATCACATTTCTCTGTAAGAACTTAAAATTCACCTGCTCTAATCTCATCCTTCTCTGTCATCCTTGAACGATCCTCCATTCCACTGGCTGTATGGGATAATTATTTCTATCCTCATTTAACCCATGATAAGACTGAAGATTAAAGAGTCTCAATCTTTGTCCCTGAGAGTCTGCATTTGATTCCATGTGAGTCAATTGCTCAACTGACAGTGTGCAAACCGTTAAGACTATATAAGCCTCAGGGACCTGCTATCTCTTCAGGTCCTCCCTGGGGACTGGGAGTCAGACAGCAGAATTTGCTTCAAAAGGAAAAATGCATCAATTGGTGCAGGATTTGGAGGTTCAGCAGAGGACTCCTACACCTATGAACCCCAATTTTTAGGCCTGTAATTAAAAAAAAGACTTGAAGAAAACAAACTCAAGAAGGATAAATTATGATTGTTGAATTTATGTAGAAAGAAGTCATGAATTGTGGGGTTTATTTAAGGAATTTTTTTTTTTTTTTGGTATTTTGAGGTAGGGCCTCGCTCTAGTCCAGGCTGACCTGGAATTCACTATGTAGTCTCAGGGTGGCCTTGAACTCACAGCAATCCTCCTACCTCTGCCTCCCAAGTGCTGGGATTAAAGGGTGCGCCACCTCACCCAGCTAAGGAAAATTTTGATCTAGGTATATTTACACGATGGAATTTTACTCAGCTGAAAGGAAAAATGAAATATCGAAATTTAGGGAAAAAAATGGTCTGACTTCAAGCAGAACTTAAGTGAACACTCAAAAGAATAGATAATTGAACGTCGCATATTCTCCTTCATATGTGGTCCTTAACCAGGATAACCGTAAACTCTACACAGACTAGTAGAAAGATGTGAGAGGTTATAAATGAGGGGTAAGGGATCAGGGGAGGGGAATGGCTTAAGCATGAGGTTAAACTATATTAGGTTCAAAAACATAAAGTCCTCACGAGCATACTGTAACCTATTGAGAAAGTAGTGGGAGTCGACTGGCAAGAGGGGCCATGAGTGGTAGGGGAGAGAGTCTAATCCTGTGAATAATTAGATCAGTCTGACAGCCCCTGGCTCCAAACACCGGTTCCTTCCCTCACAGAGCTGTTGACCAAAGTGACCCATGAGATTCCAACAATAAGACAGAATTCTGTCAAAGCTCTTGAGTGCCCTCCCCGGGCCTGAGGCAAAACCCTGTTGCTGAAGATACCACAGAATGCCATCATTCAGCATCGAGAGACTCTTCAAGGTCTGGAATGTTAACCAGCCCCCTGATGGCAGTTAGTGCAGTGCTGGAAGACACTACACAAGCTGTCAGGGGAAGCTGAACAACAATAGCTGGTGTAAACAGACCACTGACATGAAACACAGTCTGAGGCCATGAGTAGGCTGACCACAACTCCTACTGGGAGAGAACAGCGAACCAAGAAAGGAGCACTTGTGTAATGGAGAAGCATGGCCTAGGGGAGACAATCATCAGCTTTCAAATTCGGCCAAATTTTCCACTTAGTGAGGAGGAGCCCTTGTCTGGAACTTGGAATTCAGGGCGATAGGCCCATACTCTTGGACTCGCAAGACAAGATGCACTATGGGAGCGATTGACGGGGAGGCTACTAAAAATAGAATCTAGGTAATCCAGAATTGTGTGTATTTGTTAATTTACACTGATCTCACTCTCCAATGGACAATATGTTTGTATTTTTCAGGATGCAGTGAGAGAGCTGGCGCCCATCTAGCCCTACCAACGACCATAGGCCGATAGCTGAGATCCTGGCAAGAGAGGAGCCACCACAATCATATCATGAAGGATCCATATGGAACCCCACAGAGAATGATGGGATGAACAATGGGACCCACAGCCACAGCCATTCAATCAACACAGGATAAGCCAGTGAGACAGAAACCAATGATTTTTGACACAAAAATCCCTAAGCTCACAACATTAAAGCAGCCTTAATACTCATCCACCACAACTCAGGGAACTGAGCGGAAGAGGGGGCGGAAAGATTGTGAGAGCCGTGGTGGGGGAGACTATCCAGAGGCATGACACCCCTCAGTAACAACATATTAGGGCCAGGAGAACCTGGCTGAATACTAGGCTAGCCATGGTCCCCTGTCACAAGGACTGATCCAGAAGACCCATGGAAGAGGATATCCAGCTGATTGGTGATTGGGGAGGGGGGACATCGGGGAATTAGGGATGACAACTCATTGTTTGCCCACTAAATAATATAACTCATTATGGACATTAAAAAGAAAAAGAAAAGAAAAGAAAGTTGTGATTGTTAGGTTTTGTTGTCAAATTGTTAATTATCTTGGGTGGGTCTTTTTAATTATCT
Organism: Zapus hudsonius; assembly: GCA_004024765.1. Taxonomy (NCBI): domain Eukaryota; kingdom Metazoa; phylum Chordata; class Mammalia; order Rodentia; family Dipodidae; genus Zapus; species Zapus hudsonius. Next base: position 10,870 of record PVHP010034672.1, read on the forward strand.
TGGGTGGGTCTCTGATGTCTTTACAGGAAGGCAGCCACAAGGGGCAGGATGCAAAGAAGCTCAAAGAATCTAGAAGTAAACATTCTTTCTTGTGTGGGCAGTTCAGGAAGGAAATTCCAGAGACTCAGGAAGAGGTTAAATCTGGGGAAGGGAAGACCCCACCCTAAACCCATATAAAGGGGAAGAAAATCTCTCCTGGTCTCCCTGCTTGTTTGCTCCTGGTGCTTGTTCGTGACTTGCACTCACATCCTGCTCTCCTACCCTTCCTGGACATCAGAACCCAGTTTCCTCAGTCTCACATCGTGGACTTAAAGAGCAGCTGCTCCCCAGGGAGCCATCAGGCCTTCTGAGCTGGGTTGGGACTTCTGAGGCCTCCAGCCATGTGGACTGAACAGCTACTGGTTTCTTCACCTGTGGGCCTGAAGACCATTATTGTTGGACTGTTGTAAGCTACCCCAATAAATTCCCTTTTAGTACAAAAAAAAAAGAAATTGAGATTTTTTTTTTTTTTTTAGGAAATGACTAGGGCGAAGCTACAAGCAAATGAACAATATAACCTAGGAGGTTTTGTAGGGAGACTTAGAAGAAACACACATTTGTGTGAGAGGCACAACTACTATCCTGAGCTTCCCCATGGAAGAAAGATAAGAGGGCAACTGGCGTTGGTGTAAGGAAGAAGAGCAGAGGGAAAATATTAGAGACCAAGAAGTTCAGATGAGAAATGGGAGGTAAAGAGAGTTATACCAATGGTTGTCCCAAGCATAGAGAAATCACATAGGTAGCAGACCCAGTGTCTAGAGGAGAGGTCTACATGATATATCCAGAGTGGAGGGAAAATACACACTTGTTAGATTCAGAGATCAGTGGGGAAAAATACATGTATTTAAATAGAGAAATTATTCCAGATCATAAAAGATGCAAACAGGAATTTACCCAGACCAAGAAGCAGTACTGAGGAATTGAAACTGGGTCCTTATGCAAGTCACTTAACCACTGAACAGTCTCTCATCCCACCATCTATTTTTCTTGAGAGAGGGTCTCTCACTGGCCTAGAGTTTACCACTAAGCAGTGAATATTGGGGACCTACTTGTCTCAGCCTCCTCAGCCATGGGATTACAAGTGTGGATCACCTCATATGGCCTTTTTTTTTTTAATGTGGCTACTGGGGAATGAGAGTTCAGATTCTCATGTTTTTATGGTTTATGGTATATACATAACTAATTAAATTTAACCCCCCTCCAAGAAACAAGGATGTATTTTTCATTTTAAAACTCTATTTATTTTGCATATGCATGATAACTACAGGTGTGTGAGTGTGCTTATGCCTGGGTGAACATGTGTGTGCATGTGTGTATTTACCTACATGTGAAGGCCAGAGCACAACCTTGGGTGGTACTATCTTTTTGAAATAGGATCTCTCATTTGCCTAGTGTTTACCAAGTAAGATAGATTAACTGGTCTGCAATCTCCAAGGAACTGCCTTTCTCTGCCCCCACAGTACAGGAAATACAGGTGTGGCCAACATGCTGTTATAGGACTTTGTAACAGTGGGTCTTTTTCAACACAGATGGGGTGGACTCAAGTGACTAAGGCTCTCAAATTTGTATCCTGAGAAGAAAGGATAATTCAGGAATGGAGACAAAGAGGTATGAAGGAAAAAGTAGACGTTCTAAAGAGGGATATAGAAAAGACTCCAGAGAGGAGGGATGGTTTGCAAAAGACAAAGGGGTTGCTTTATATATATTGTTAGCAGAGCCACCCAGGCCAGCTGAAGGAGCAAAGTAGGCACTGGCAGGAGATGGCTTGAAATCCCCAGAGGTGAATTTAGGTTTCTGCCTAAATTTCTATTCCCTGGAATAACCAGTCCCCCTCGTCCCCTTGAGGGGACATGAATGCCTCTCCTTATAAGGAAGAACTCACCTAAGGAAGCAGTTCTTTCAGGAGTATGTGGCCCTCCTGAACAGAAAACCCTTTAAAGCTCCCCAGTCCCTTCCAACGTAGCTGTCTCTACCCCACATGGAGGCACGCCCTGCACATGGATCCTTGGTGATCCATGTGAGCCTCTGGTTTGGTCTGTGGACACAGCTCACTTTTATATATGCAGTGATTTGGGTCGGCCCCACTCTTCAGCGATGGGAAGGCGCACTAACTTTCAACACTGACTAGATTGTTGACTTTCCACTTCCCCCTTGACATAAAGGGTGGTCAAAGCTCCCCTTCCCCCTTGACATAAAGGGCTGTCATTGCTCCCTTTCCCTCTTGGCATAAAGTGCTGTCATAGGTCCCCTTCCCTCTTGACATAAAGGGCTGCCATAGCTCCACTTCCCCTTGAATTGAAGGACTGCCATAGCTCCCCTTCCCTCTTGACATAAGGACTGCCATAATTAAGGGAAATGACCATTGTTTGTCTGGCTTTCCCTCCCAGCTGTTGTGGCCGGGGGCACCCTGAAAACTTCCTTCATGGTTAAGATCAATCCCTCTTTCCAAATCTCTTATTCCTGGTCAGGAGTGAGAGGAGCCAACAAATCAAATCAGAGGCTCTCGTGAATCGCCAAGTAGACCCTTACTGTGCATGCTCTGCCTCCATGTGGGATAGTCTGTGATGGAAGGAGCTGCGGGGTTTTAAGGATTTTCTGTTATGAAGTACATGATGGTGGAAAATCCTCAGCGTGCCAGGGTGACATGCTTAATCTATACCAGTGTCCAAAGAAGTGAAAGAAAGAAAGAAAAAGTAAAGGAAAACAATGAACAGTTTTTGAGTTAAAACTCAGAGAAGTGTATAGGCTTCACCATGAGAGTCTGAGAACAAATGTTCCAGGGTAGGAACAGGGTCTCACAAGGGGTTACTACTATCCCTCCCATCTCTTGAGCAGGTCTGTAGGTGAAGCATAGCATCTTGACCAGATGAGAGGTTCACAGGCTCCCAGGAAGGAAGGGTTTCTTTCCTTTTCAATGTTACCAGGGGAACAGGTGGGATTCTTTCTCCAATAACCTAATGTCTGCCTGCTACAACAATGCCTGGCATTTGCCATGGTAACGGGGTATCAAACTAAGGTTTTCATGGTTACGGGTCAAGTATTTTGTCCTTATCTCTCTCATTCTCTTGACCCTAGTTTTAGTTTTTAATTTAATTTTTGACATAATTTTAATTTATGGGAAATTAAATTAAATATTTTAGCCATTAATATTTTGGCTATTTGTTTTTAATTTGTATTTTTAAAAACATATATATATATATATATATATATATATATATATATATATATATATATATACATAAAAATGTTTCCAAAATATTTGAGAATACATGGTAGCGTTAATGCCAGTTTTCTAATAAATATTTGAAGTTATTAAGAATGAGTCATTCTCTCATAAGATGCAGATGACCAAAATTAAGAAGATTAACATTGAAAATGTAGGTTACAGTGCCCAAATTCAAACTTTGCCAACCTCCTATTAATGTCATTTTAGAATGTTCCTCCTTGGAACACGAAGGAGTTCAGGACCATGTAAGTTTTCACATGTCTTGTCAGGATTTAACCTGAAATATTTTAAATCATTTTTGTTGTTTCATGATCTTAACATTTTAGGACTCTCTTGCTCTATGGACTGATTTAGCTCAGAACCCGATATTAAGATTTTTCAAAGTACTATGAGGTCTACATGCATATATCTAACTGAATTTTCACTACTATTATTTTTTAGTGTTTTTTTAATCTTATCATGAGTATAACAGATATGATGTTAGCTTCATGTTGGAAGAAACAATATTAAATAGAAATATTTTATGTCATTATTGGTGATACTTCATGTTACATCACTTCATACTACATCACTTATTTTCTCCTCTGTAAAGTTACTATATTCCTATTGCAATTAATAAATACCTTATGTAAAGGAATTTAGAATCTCTACAGGATATCCCCTTCATCAAATTCTTGGAAATTCTTTTTAGCTTTAATGTAATAATATTTTTGTTTTGATCATTTATGAGTAAGATGTTATAGAATAGTTTCCCCAATTTCATAATTACTTATGCACTTGTTAGTGACAATTCCAGTAAAAGGAGAAGATCTCTATTATATTAACTTTGATACTCCACTTGGATGAATTAAGAAACAAACACCTAAGAGATTACTGAAGAATACCTCTGGGTGCCTCTGAGGGTGTCTCCAAAAAAGCTATGTTATAATTAATATTTTTTTCTTTATTCTTTTCTCACTTTAATCTCTCTAACTCTTAAGATGTATTCAAGATATATAGAATCATACATAGCATGTAGCTGCTGTAGTTAACTTCTGGTTGTTGCTGAAAAGAACCCCAAAGCTGTTGCGGTCAGCTTTCTTAGTTGCTGCACAGAAAGAACCCAAACAAAAGTGGCTTGTAGAGGAATGGGTTTATTTGGTTTACGGACTCGATTCTGGCAGGGAAAATGATGGCATGAGCAGAGGGCTGGACATCACCTCTGCCACAGCACTGCAAACAGCGGCAGGAAGGTGTGCCAAACACTGGCAAGGGGAAGCTGGCTTAAAACCCCATAAGCCCGCCCCCAACAACACAGCTTCATCGAGGTTGTAAAACCCAAACTGCCATCAGCTGAGGATCAATCTATCAGAACACATTCAGTTGTTTGTGGGGGACACCTGGATCAAACCATGACATACCTCAAAAACATAGTGGCAAAGAAAAAATTCATACTACAAAAATAGCATTGGCCATAGCAATGACAGATTGAACTAATATAAGATTTATAACAAACAGGGAAAACATCAAACTCTTAACTCCAAGTCTGATAACAACCAGTAACTGGTTCCTAAGATCAGATTCCACCCTTCCAGTTTGGCTACTCATAGTTCCTGAAGACTTCATCCGCTGCTGGCAGTGCGCCTTCACAGCCATCCAATAGTTCTGGCACTTCACTGGGTCTCCACTGCAACCCAGGGTTGGTCCGCATGGCGCTATTAGGCCTCTATGCAAATAAGCTAAAATGCCTGCTTCACACTGCTTATGGTCATTTCCAAAAACCAAAACCATTTTGCAAACCCAATGACCCCTTTTCCTGCATTTGTTATACTCCATAGTATCATGTGGGCTATTAACTTTTTAATTCAGGGGGGAAGAAATCCAGCTTTCAAGAACATGAAACCTCCTTTAGCATACAGGCCACTTAATTCAAAAGACTCCACAGTCTTCCTGCTGTCTCAATGCAGCTCACCTGGCCCAAGTCAATGGTTGTAATCACAAACAATTGAAGCTAAACAGGCAGAAGTTTCCACCCTGAGATTTTCTTCCTGTCTGTGTCATCTCTATCTGCACACACCAGTCCATTTCTACCCTGGTAAGCCAAATCTCACAGTCCATAGTTTTTTTTTTTTTTTAATATTTTTATTGAATTACTTGAGAGAGAGAGAGAGAATATGGGCATGCCAGGGCTTCTTTTTTAAATTTTTATATATATTTTTATTGTCCATAATGAGTTACATTATTTAGTGGGCAAACAATGAGTTGTTATCCCCAATTCCCCGATGCCCTCCCTCCCCCATCCCCAATCAGCTGGATATCCACAAAGACTGTTCCAGATGACCCATGGATAGCCTAGTATTCAGCCAGGTCTCCTGGCCCTAGAATGTTGTTACTGACGCTGATTAGGATAGTCCATCAAGCTGTTCTTCACAAAACTGCAAGGTGTCTCTTAGTCCAAAGTTTCAAATCCGTCCACATTCCTCCTGCAAATCAGTTGCAAAAGGCCAAAGCCACAGAATCAGGGTTCCAGCAGCAAAGACCAATCCCACTCTCTGGTATCAAAACTGTTGTAGAAAGGTTTCCCATTACTGTGACACAGAACCTGACAAAAACCAACTGATGGGAGGAATGGGCTTATTTGGCTTACAGACTTCAGGCAAAGCTTCATGATGACAGAAAAAAAAAACGGTATGTGCAGAGGGTGGACATCATCCTGGCCAACATCAGGTGGACAACAGCAGCAGGAGAGTGTGCCAACCCCTGACAAGGGGAAGCTGGCTAGAACACCCAGAAGCCCACTGCCAACAACACACCTCCAACAAGGTTCTAATTACAAAAATGCTATCAGCTGGGAATCAAGCATTCAGAGCAAATAAGATAATGGAGAACACCTCAGGCAGCTAAAGCAAGAAGGTTTCATGCTATTGTGAGGACTTGATTCAGGTGTCATCCACAAATTCATGTGCTCTGAATGCTTGATCCCCAGCTGATGGCAATTTTGGAATTGAAATCTTGTTGGAGGTGCGTTGCTGGAAAAAAGAATTTCAATGAGGAAGGGGTTGTTTTTACTCACATTTTCAGGTGGGGAAGGCCTGGGAGCAGAAGTGTAAAGCACCTGGTTGCATTTTATGTCAAGACGTAGTGAAAGATGGAGTGCTCACAGCTCATTTATCCACTCCTTCAAATGTGACTGTCAATCCGATCAAGTAGGCAAGGTTAACTATCAAAAGAATATATTAAATAATAGAATTCAAAAATATGAAAAATCTTTAAAAGAAATGGAAGAGATTGTGAAATGAGAAGAGAGCTAACTATTCCATTTAAACTAGTAATAAATATATGATATTGTCAGTTACAACACATGTGGACTCATGTAAAGAGAATCTTGATAATCCTAAGGATTATACCGATAGGAGGGAGAGATTTCTGCAGTTATGAGTCTAATTAGATTAAACGTTCTGAAATAATCTCAAAGACGAACAGAAAAAAGTAAATAAAGCTCTTTTGTGCAAGGCTAGATGGAGCCAGATGTGAGGAATGGAATATCTTATTTCTGAAATAGGTCATGTTTAGTTTTGTTATTAAAATCCATGAAAAGAGCTGAGAAGTTGCTACTAAATGCTTGCTTTGAAGGCATGAAAATCTGAGTGATATACCCAGAAACGATATTCTAAAAAGATAGGTATGGTGACACACGGTACTTGTGGTTCACAAAACAGAGCAGTAGAGACAGGAAGATTCCTGGTTTTCATTTGCCTGCAGTCTGGAATAATTGATAATTTCTAGGTCATTGAAAGCTCCTATCTCAAAAATGTTAGTACTTCTGAGGAACACCCAAGGTTGTTTTCTGGCTTCCACATGTATACAGGTGCATGTATGCAGGTGAACATAAGCATGTGTACACATTCGGGTAATTAAATGTAATGAGCATAGAATTAAAGAGTTTTGAAGAGAAGAACAGAATCTGATATAGGCAGCTGCCTAAACCTGAAGACACATGAAGCAGGATAATCAATTGCTCAATATATATGGGAAGTAGATTATGTTTGCGAGACATATAGAGATGGAAAACTACTATTGAAAAGGCCAGCCTGAAAGACGTATGTACAATGAAAATAAGTGTGTTACATGTAATTTCTTCATAAAAGTGATATTTGTAATGCTTTCATCCTGGATTCCTTTTAAGGTAAAAATGGGAAAGACATTATCTTAATAAATGAATTTAAGTACTTAAGCATATATAATCAAGTGTGTTTTTTTTCATTTTCATAAATCATTGTTCAATTTAAAAAAAGTAAAACTAGGAAAGTCTCTCCTGAGAAGATTCTTGTGAGCAGGCAGTAAGGAACAGGTTCTCTGATGCCTCAGGCACAGGGTCAAAAATCAGGGATGTGTGAGTAGGAAAAGATTTAATCACTTTTAGTCATGGTATTTTGTCCATGCTAGTCAGCGGGTACAACGATTTCGACTAGTTATTTATGAGGCAAACAATGACTATGGAGGATGAGTGGGTTTGTCACTGGTAAGCAAGGAGAGTGTCATGGAGTATCTAAAAATCTCATGCCAAGTACGGGTGTAAGAGCATTTCTTTGATTAGCACTGGTTTCCAGAATCAAATACACAATAATGTTCACTACTGCCAACTTTCAAAGCAATATTAGAGAATAGACAGCAGAGAAGCATAAACTAGTTTGTGCTTTAGGGCACTAGTGAACAGCATAATCACAAAATAATATGCAATTACGTGATCAATTAGCTTTACATGCAGGAAGCTAGGCACTAGGTATATTGAAAGATCAGGAGGGAAATATGTCCTTAACTTCAAGGGCCTTCTGATTTAGCATAAAGGATTACTTGAAG
>PVHP010034673.1:0-18942 GCA_004024765.1 Zapus hudsonius
ACTTAGAAAGGTTTTGGCTATCCAAGGTCTTTTGCCTTTCCAAATAAATTTAGAGATTATTTTTTCTATGTCTGTAAAGAAAGAGGTTGGGATTTTTATCGGAATAGCATTGAATCTTAAATCGCTTTTGGCAGGATTGCCATTTTTACTATATTGATTCTCCCTATCCATGAGCATGCAATATCTTTCCATCTTCTCACATCCTCCTCTATTTCCTTCTTAAGTGTTTCAATATTTTCCTTATATAAGTCCTTTACAACCTTGGTTAGTGATATTCCAAGGTATTTGAATTTCTTAGAGACTATAGAAAATGGGACAGTCTCTCTGATGTCTTTTTCTGTCTGCTTCCCTTCTGCGTATAGAAAGGGTACTGATTTTTGTGTGTTAATTTTGTATCCTGCCACATTGCTGAAGGCATTAATCACCTTCAAGAAGTTACTGATACTATTCTTTGGGTCTGATATATAAAGTATCCTGTCATCTGCAAAGAGGAATAGTTTAATTTCTTCCTTTCCGATTTGTATTCCTTTTATGCCCTTCTCTTGTCTAATCGCTTGGGCTAGAACTTCAAGCACTATGTTAAAGAGCAGTGGTGAGAGTGGGCAGCCTTGTCTTGTTCCTGAATTGAGTGGGAACTCCTTGAGTCATTCCCCGTTGAGATTGATCTGTGCATTAGGAGATTTGTTAATTGACTTTATTAACTTCAGAAATAGGCCATCTTTCCCTATTCTTTCGAGAGCTTTGAACATGAAGAGGTGTTGAATTTTGTCAAAAGCCTTCTCCGCATCTATTGAGATAACCATGTGGTTTTTATGTTTGAGCCGATTAATGTGGTGTATCACATTTATCGACTTGCGTTTGTTGAACCATCCCTGCATTTCTGGGATAAAGCCAACTTGGTCAGAGTGGATAATATTTTTGATGTAGCGTTATATCCGGTTTGCTAGGCCTTTGTTCAAGATTTTTGCATCTAAGTTCATCAGAGATATGGGTCTATAGTTCTATTTCCTTGTTGCATCCTTGCCTGTTTTTGGGATTAGTGCAATGGAAGCTTCATAGAAGGTGTTTGGTTACCATCCCTCTTTTTCTATGCTTCTAACAAGCTTCGGAAATAGTGGTTTCATCTCTGTGATGAAAGCTTGGTAGAATTCAGCTGAGAAACCATCTAGTCCTGCTCTTTTTCTTTTGGGAAGGTAATTGATTACATCTTCAATCTCTGTGGGTGTGATAGGTCTATTTAGTGCTTTTATCTGCTCTGGGTTAAGCTTTGGCAATTGGTAGGTGTCCAAAAACTTATCCATTTCTTCCAGATTCTCTAATTTTGTGGAGTAGAGGTTTTGGAAATATGACCTGATGATTCTTCCAATGTCTTTGGGATCTGTTGTGATCTCATCATTGTCCTTTCTGATTTTGTTGATTTGTTCTTTCTCATTTCTTTGTTTGATTAGGTTGGCCAGACGTTTGTCGATCTTATTAACGTTTTCAAAGAACCTACTCTCAGATTTATCTATTTTTAAAATTTTTTTCTTTATTTCCAATTCATTAATCTCAGCTCTGATTTTAATTATTTCCTTTCGTCTTGAGCTCCTTGGGTTAGCTTTTTCCATCTGTTCCAATGCTTTTAGGTAGGTGGTTAGGCTAGTGATTTGAGATCTTTCTGTCTTTGATATGAAGGCATTTAGCGCAATGAACTTTCCCCTCAGGACTGCCTTCATTGTGTCCCATAAATTCTGATATGATGTGTTATCGTCATCATTTAATACTAGGAAATTCTTGTTTTATTTCTTTGATAACCCAATTCATTTTTAGGAGTGCATTTTTCAGGCGCCAATACTTTGTGTATTTTCTGGATCCTGTTCCATTGTTAACCTCTACCTTTAATGCACTGTGGTCTGATATGGTGCAAGGAACTACCTCAATCTTCCTGAATTTTTTTAGGGAAGTTTGTGACATAAGATGTGATCAATTTTAGAAAAAGTCCCATGTGATGCTGAGAAGAATGTATATTGCGTGTCTTTGGGGTAGAACATTCTGTAAATATCTGTTATTCCCAGCTGGTCAATGGTGTAATTAACCTCTGTTACGTCCCTGCTGATCTTCTATTTGGTTGATCTGTCTAGAGCTGATAAAGGTGTAAAGTTCTCCTACTATGATGGAAGTACAGTCTATTTCTGCTTTATTTTTGTATAGGGTTTCCTTTATTTACTGTGTTGCACCCAAGTTTGGTGCATATTTGTTGATGATGGTAACATTTTCCTGGTGGATCCTTCCTTTGATGAGTAAGATGTGACCATCATTATCCTTTTTAATTGATTTTGGTGTAAAGTCTATTTTGTCAGAGATTAGTGTAGCCACACCTGCTTTCTTTTTACTTCCACATGCCTGATAAACTGTTTTCCATCCATTTACTCTAAGAAGGTTGCTGTCTTTAGAAGTAAAGTGCGTTTCCTGAAGAGAGCAGATGGAAGGGTCCATTTTTCTGATCCACACTGCAAGTCTGTGTATTTTTATAGGGGAGTTAAGTCCATTTATATTCAGTACAACTTTGAGGTTTGCTTTGAGTCCTGACATGATGAAGGGATAATGAGGGTTTTTTCTGTGCTGCTGTTATTAGCACACTGACTGTGATTTTCGTGTCTGAACTCTGGTACTCTTCTGAGGAAGATTTCTTGTTTCTTCTGTATGGGATATCTTTTGCAGGAGCTTCTGAAATTGTGGCTTTATTTTGAAATATTTGTAGAGCCATTTTACTTCATGGAACACTTTCACTTCTCCATCTATCAGGAGGGATAACTTTGCTGGGTACCGTATTCTAGGGTGAAAGCCATACTTCTTTAGGCCCTGAAAAGCATTATTCCACGCCCTTCTGGCTTTCATGGTTTCTAATGAGAAGTCTGAGGCAAGTCTGATGGCTTTTCCCCTTTAAGTTACTGTCTACTTTCTTCTAGCAGCTTTGAGTATTTTCTCTTTGCTTTCTATGTTAGGCATTTTAATTAAAATGTGTGTTGGAGATTTTCTCTTCATGTCAAGTCTGTTTGTTGTCCTCTGGGCCCCTTGAAAGTTGAGTGGACTTTCTCTTGTTAGATAGGGAAAGTTTTCTTGAATAATTCTGTTGAAGATATTTCCTATGCCCTTAGCCTGAGCTTCTTCTCCCTCTGGGAACCCCATGATTTTAATATTGGTCCTCTTTATTGTATCCCATAGATTCCTCAAATTGTGCTCACTTGATTTCTTGAATTTATTGAAACCTATGACATCCTTATTAATTCCTTCTGATTTGTCTTCTACTTCTGAAAGTCTGGCCTCCGGATTATCAACCCTGGGACTGAATGATTCAAGGGAGGTTTTTAATATTTCTTTTTCTTTATTGGTTTCTGCTATAAGTTTATTTATAGCCTCCAATTCTTTGGTGAGCTCCAATTTCCAATCTATTTTTGTTTTTGCTTGGGATTCCTGATAACCATTTTTAAGTTTTCTTAAGTCCTCATCAAATTTAAATAATTGATTGTCCAGCTCTTATCTTAATTGATTAATCTTTAATTCACTTAATGTATTTCTGAATTTGTTTATATTTCTCTCCATCAATTTCAGTCCGGAGTCTATGCTTGAGTAAGAATGCTTCATCTCATTCATGTCTTTTCTCATAATTTCTATATTAGCCCTTAACTGCATCATATTTGCATTGCTGTTGTGGTCAGGAGTCATATTAATCTCTCTCTGCAATTGTGTATTTGCTACCTTCACTTCCTTGCCACTTTCGTGTTCCATAGTGGGACTAGGGGCCCTGAGTTGGGAAGCTACATTTTTCTGTTGGTTTCTGCCCATGCCCAGATAGGGAAGTGGGACTCAGGTACCCTGAAGAGTGCTATTCAGCCCACTTTATTTCCTGGCAGTAGTGCGTGATCCCTGGCACTCACGGAGAGCTCCTATGCCATCCTAGAATGTACCCATCTGATGAACCGGCCTCTGCTAAGGTCCCCAGGTATCTCCCTGCTGACTGGCCCCGGAACCAAGCTAGGGCTTGCCTCTGCCTGTGTGTGTGTGTGGGGGGGGTTTGCTGAGAGGATTACATCTGAAGATTGGGTGTTCCCACGGGGGAAGCCACTCAATTGGCGCCAAGGACCGGGAATCTGCCGCATTAGACAAAGGTGGGAGCCTGGGGAGCACAGGGCCCAGCTGCGCGCTCCCCTGCAGAGCCAAGAGCAGTTGGGGATCCTCTCAGTTGTCCCGAAGCTGAGGAGAGGCTGGGCAGACCCGTGGACAGGCCCGGCCATGACCTGGGGCCTGGATCCCATTCAGGCAACTAAACCTCCGTGGATAGACAACCCCTCCCCTCTCAGATTGTTGAGAGGACCATGTCTGAGGACTGGGTGCTCCCGCGGGGGAAGCCACTCAATTGGCACCAAGGACCGGGAACCCGCCGCGAGGGGACAAATTCGGGAGCCCGGGGTGCACAGGGCCCAGCTCCTTCCTCCCCTGCAGAGCTGAGAGCAGCGGGGGAACCCTGCGGTGGTCCCGAAGACGAGGAGAGGCTGGGCAGCCCCGTGGACAGGCCCGGCCGTGACCCGGGCCCTGGATCCCAGTTAGGCAATGAAACCTCCATGGAGAGACAGTTCCTCCCCTCTCAGACGTCCCCCTTCCGAATCAGCCTCTGCCAAGATTCCCAGGTATCTGCCTCAAGTCTGGCCCCGGGACCTAGCTAGGTTAGCCTGCCCAAGGCTCGCATCTGCCTGTGTATGTGGGGGGGGGGTCGTGGAGATAAGCACATCCGAGGATCGGGTGCTCCCACGAGGGGAAGCGGCTCAATTGGCGGCGCTCGGAACCCGCCGCGAGGGGATAATAGTTGGAGCTAGTGGTGGGGGGGAGGGCTCGGCCCTCTGCTCCACAGGGGATCAGAGATCTGCTGGTGAACCCCGTCTGCTCTGGCCCAGGGGTTGGGGAGGAAGGGAGGGCCCGAACTCAGGTCCAGCCGGTGTCCAAAGTTTGGATCACAGCTGAAGAGATCAAACCTTTCCAAAGAGAGTCCTGGCAACGCTGTTACTCTTTCACCATCTTGCTCCGCCCCCCTGCTCAGGAAATTTTTCCCTATTCCTATTTCATGTAGAGTTCCTCCTATTTTTCTTCAAGGGTGTTCAGGATTAAAGGATTTATATTGAGGTCTTTGATCCATTTGGAGTTGATTTTTGTGCATGGTGAAAGGAGTGGTCTATTTTCATTTTTTTACACATGTTTATCCAATTCGTCCAGCACCATTTGGATGCTATCTTTGGCCCAGCGTACATTGTTGACACCCTTGTCAGAGTCCAAATAGCTGAAGTTACTTTTATTAAAGGCTGGGACTTCAGTTCTGTTCCATTGATCTGTCTGTCTGTTTTTATGCCAGTACCATGCTGTTTTAGTTACCATGTCTTTGTATATATTTTGAAGTCAGGGAAGGTGATACTTCCTGAGTAGGATGTTTTACTTAGAATAGTTTTGGCTATCCAAGGTCTTTTGCCCTTCCAAATAAATTTAGAGATTATTTTTTCTATGTCTGTGAAGAAAGAGGCTGGGATTTTTATTGGCATGACATTGAATCTGTAAATCCCTCTTGGCAGGATTGACATTTTTACAATATTGATTCTCCCTAACCATGAGCATGTAATATCTTTCCATCTTCTCACATCCTCCTCTATTTCTTTCTTGAGTGTTTCAATATTTTCCTTAATATAAGTCCTTCACAACCTTGGTGAGTGATATTCCAAGGTATTTGATTATCTTTGAGGCTATAGAAAATGGGACAGTCTCTCTGATGTCTTTTTCTCTCTGCTTGTCTTCTGCATATAGAAAAGCTACTGATTTTTGTTTGTTAATTCTGTATCCAGCCACATTGCTGAAGGCATTAATCACCTTCATGAGGTCACTGATACTATTCTTTGGGTCTGATATATAGAGGATCATGTCATCTGCAAAGAGGGATAGTTTAGTTTCTTCCTTTGTAATTTGTATGCCTTTTATGCCCTTCTCCTGTCTTACCTCTTGGGCTAGAACTGCAAGCACTATGTTAAAGAGCAGCGGTGAGAGTGGACACCTCTGTCTTGTTCTTGAATTGAATGGGAACTCCTTGAGTCGTTCCCCATTGAGAACGATTTGTGCTTTAGGAGTTTTGTAAATTGCCTTTATTAAGTTGAGGTATAGGCCTTCTATGCCTATTCATTCCAGAGGTTTGAACATGAAGTGGTATTGAATTTTGTCAAAAGCCTTCTCCGCATCTATTGAGATAACCATGTGGTTTTTGTGGTTTAGCCGATTAATGTGGTGGATTACATTTATCGATTTGCATAAGTGGAATCATTTCTGCATCTCTGGGATGAAGCCAACTTGGTCAGGGTGGATAATATTTTTGATGTCGTGTTGTATCAGGTTTGCTAGGACTTTTTTCAGGATTTTTGCATCAAATTCATCAGAGATATGGGTCTGTGGTTCTCTTTATTTGTTGCATCCTGGCCTGCTTTGGGGATTAAGGCAATGGTAGCTTCATAGAAGGTATTAGGAAGCCTTCCCTCTTTTTGTGTGCTTCTATGAAGCTTCAGAAAGAGTTGTTTCAGCTCTATGATGAAGGCATGGTAGAATTCAGCTGAGAAACCATCTGGTCATGGACTTTTCCTTTTGGAAAAGTTTTTAATTACATCTTCAATCTCTGTAGAAGCGATTGGTTTGTTTAGTGATTTTTTTCTGCTCTGGGTTAAGCTTTGGTAATTGGTAGGTGTCCAAAAACTTATCCATTTCTTCCAGGTTCTCAAATTTTGTGGAATAGAGGTTTTGGAAGTATGACCTGATGATTCTTCCAATGTCTTCAAGATCTATTGTGATCTCACCATTGTCCTTTCTGATTTTGTTGATTTGGGCTTTCTCAGTTCTTCATTTGACTACATTGGCCAGGGGTTTGTCAATCTTATTTACTTTTTCAAAAAACCAGCTGTTTGATTTATCTATTTTTTAATCATTTTCTTTATTTCCAATTCATTAATCTCAGCTCTGATTTTAATTATTTCCTTTCATCTTGAGCTCCTCAGGTTAGCTTTTTCCATCTGTTCCAATGATCTTAGGTGGGTGGTTAGGTCATTGATTTGAGTCCTCTCTGTCTTTGATATGAACTTTGCCCTTAGGACTGCTTTCATTGTGTCCCAAAAGTGCTAATAAGTTGTGTTATCATCATCAGTTATTACTAGGAAATTCTGTATTTCCTGTTTTATTTCTTGGATGACCCAATAATTTTTTAAGAGAGAATTGTTCAGGCACCTGTACTTTGTGGATTTTCTGGGTCCTGTTGCATTGATAACATTTACCTTTAATGCATTATGGTCTGATATGGTGCAAGGAACTATGTCAATCTTCCTGAACTTGTTTACAGATAATTTATGCCCTAGGATGTGAACAATTTTAGAAAAAGTCCCATGTGCTGCTGAGTAGAATGTATATTCTGTGTCTTTGGGGTGGAACGTTCTGTAAATATCTGTTATCCCCAGCTTGTCAATGGTTTTCTTAAGCTCCGTTATGTCCCTGCTGATTTTCTGTTTGGTTGATCAGTTTAGAGATGATAGAGGTGTATTAAAGTCTCCTACTATGATGAATTTAGCATCTATTTCTGTTTTAATTTTGAGTAGGGTTTCCTTTCTGAATTGTGTTGCACCCACATTTGGTGTGTATATGTTAATGATGGTGATATCTTCCTGTTGTATCATTCCTTTGATGAGTAAGAAGTGCCCATCATTATACTTTTAAATTGATTTTAGTGTAAAGTCTATAGTGTCAGAGATTAATGTAGGCACACCTGCTTTCTTTTTACTTCCACATGCCTGATAAACTGTTTTCCATCCTTTTACTCTAAGAAGATTGCTGTCTTTAGAAATAAAGTGCATTTCCTGTAGGCAGCAGATGGAAGGGTCCATTTTTCTGATCCACCCTACAAGTCTGGGTCTTTTTATAGGGGAGTTAAGTCCATTTATATTCAGAGATATAACTGTGAGGTTTGCTTTAAGCCCTGCCATGCTGAAGGGTTAGTGGAATTTGGTGTCTGTGCTGCTATTATTAGCACACTGACTGTGATTATCATGCCTAATCTCTGGTACTCTTCTGAGGTAGATTTCTTGTTTCTTCTGTGTGGGATATCTCTTGTAGGATCTTCTGTAATTTTGGCTTTGTGTTCAAATAGTCGTAGAGCTGGTTTACTTCACGGAACACTTTCAATTCTCCATCTATTTTGAGGGATAGCTTTGCTGGGTACAGTCATCTAGGTTGAAAGCCATACTTCTTTTTAAAAAATATTTTATTTATTCATTTTCAAGCAGAGAGAGAGAGAGAGAGAGAGAGAGAGAGAGAGAGAGAGAGAGAGAGAGAGAGAGAGAGAACACACCAGGGCCACCACCTTGTGGGTTTGGCTTATGTGGGTCCTGGGGAATGAACCCGGGGCCTTAGGCACTAGAGGCAAGTGCCTTAACTGCTGAGCCATCTCTCCAGCCCGAAAGCCATACTTCTTTAGGCCCTGCAAAGCATTATTCTAAGCCCTTCTGGCTTTCATGGTTTCTAATGAGAAGTCTGATGGATTTTCTTTTATAAGTTATGGTTTGCTTTATTCTTACAGCTTTGAATATTTTCTCTTTGCTTTCTATATTAGGCTTTTTGATTAAAATGTGTTTTGGAGATTTCTTCAACATGTCCTGTCTGTTTGGAGTCCTCTGGGTCCCTTGAATGTTGAGCGGGCTTTCTCTTGTTAGATAGGGGAAGTTTTCTTAAATAATTTAGTTCAAAATATTTCCTATGCCCTTAGCCTAGGCTTCTTCTCCTTCTGGGATCCCCATGATTCTAATAGTGGGCCTCTTATGGTATCTTATAGATCCCTCAAATTTTGCTCACTTAATTTCTTAAATTTATTCAAACCTATGATTTCCTTATTAATTCCTTCTGTCTTGTCCTCAAGGTCTGAGAGTCTGTCCTCCAGATTGTTGACCTTGGGACTAATTGATTCAAGGGAGGTTTTTAACAACTCTGTTTCATTTTTGGTTTCTGCTATGATTTTGTTTATGGTCTCCAATTTTTTGTTGCGATCCAATATCCAGTCTATTTTTGTTTTTGCTAGGGATTCCTGAAAATAATTTTAATTTTTCTTAAGTCCACATCAGATTTCATCAATTGATTGTCTAGCTCCTCCCATAGTTGGTTCACCTTCAATTCACTTAATGTGTTTCTGAATTCATTCATAATTCTCTCCATTAAATTCAGTCTGGAGTCTATGCTTGTGTTGGTGAGCTTCATCTCTTTCATGTCTTTTTTCACAGTTTCCATATCAGCCATTGACTGCTTCATGTTTGCATTGCAGTTGTTGTCAGGAATCATATTATTCTCTCTTTGGGATTGTATATTTGTTGTCTCAGCTTCCTTGTTACTTTCCTGTTACATAATGGGACTAGAGGCCCTGAGTTGGCAAGTACCGTCTTTAATTTCTGTGGGTTTTTTTCATTTGTTTCTGCCCATGTCCAGGTAGGGGAGTGGGACTCAGACACCCTGGGAAGTGCTATTCAGCTCACTTTGCTTCCAGTGGAATGATCACGGAGTTTGATCTTTGACTGAGGTCTTTCCTGTTAGGATGTTCTGTCCCCAGAGAGGCTTATATCTTTACCTGTCTTGATCCCTCTGTATTTGACTGTTTAGTTTTAGAGCCACCACATAGGCCCCTGTCCCCAATTTGTATGCTGCAGTAGAAATAGCCCCAGCCCCCCCAAACTATAGAGCCCAGTGTTTTCCCATCTGACTTTAGCAAAGAAAGAAGAAAAAAATTAATAAAATGAGAGTTCATTGAATGTTCACTAGCCTGCAACAAGCAGGTCTGCCATTAGGGACAGCGCCTCTCACTTCCCATTGGCTGATTTCTTGATAGGTCAAACTGCTTCCAAGCACAACCCCCTTCCCTCCGAATGCCTATGATCTTCCCCTCCCCCACTTATTTTCAGAGCCCCTCCAATATTGTGTGCACCCCCTGAGGGCCCCTTCCCAGACTTTATTAATGTTTTGACCTGGGAAGAAGATGACCTCTGCTACCCGCCTGGAAGAACCTGTGCCATCCTTGCAGTGGTGCGTGGTCCCTGGTGCCCGCGAATCCGCCTGTCCCCTCCTGGCAGGGCCTCTGCTCTGGCAGCACTGGCAGAGGTTTCCAGGTATTTTCCAGAGCCCTGGCCCTTCCTGGCAGCTGCGGTCCCAAGTGGGCTTCCGGAACCGAGCTAGGTCTTTTTGCCCAAGGAGCACATCTGACTGTGTATGTGTGTGTGTGGGGGGTCTTGGGGAGAAGTGCGCCCAAGAATTGGGCACCGGAGGGCAGGGTCCCCAGGAGGGAAAGGTGCTCAGCCGGCAAGGGCCCGGGAAGTGGCTGGGAGTAGACAATGGGCGATGGTGGGAGCTTGGGGTGGGGGAGGGTTGGCTCTCCGTTCCTCTTTGGAGCAGAGAGCCATTGGGGAACCCTGTCTGGGATAGTGCAGGAGCTTGGGAGAGGGTGGGCTTGGGTTCAGGTCCTGCTGTGGTCCAGGGTTTGGATCCCAGCTGGAAAATCAAACCTTTACAGAGAGAGTCCTGGTGACACTGTTACTCATTTGCCATCTTGCTCCGCCCTCCCCAATTTTTATAAATTCAAATCCCTGAAGTACTTAGGTCAAGAGCACAGACAGCATCTAATAAAAACTGCTTCTAGCCCAGTCTCCATAAAGCCATTTTTCCCTCATAACCCGAGCCTTCAGAGTCCACAGTTCTTTCTGCATTTAAGTCTTTCAACTCTCACTGGATTAGCCTATCAAACACCATTTAGAGTACTACAAAGTACCTCTTAATCCGAGGTTTCAAATCCTTACATATTCTTCCTGCAAATCATTTCACTTTATGCATCTGGCTTTATGTGGTTGAGGGGGAACCAAACCTTGGCCATCATGCTCTTAACAAACAAGAACTCTTAACAACTGAGCCATTCTTCCAGCACCTGAAAATCAGTTTCAAAAGTCTAAAATCCACACAGCCAGGCCTCCCGCAGCAATGATTCTACTCTTGGTACCAATATCCTGTTAAATTTACCTTCTCATTGCTGGCCAAATACCTGATCAAAAGCAGCTGATGGGAGTAAAAGATTTGGGCCAGTTGTTCTGCCATGAAACAGTAGTAGTGCTGCTTATCTTGAGAAGAGCAGATAAGAAGGAGGAATGCTGGTTTTCCTGCACCTCAAAGTTGGCTTTATCCTGTTGGTTTAACAAATTTTAGTAGCCTTGCCCACCTGGTACTGTTTTTGGAAGTGTGAAAAATGTAAGAAAGAGAGTTTCATTGGATTTGCAATGTGGAATTCGGAAATGATCTCTAACCTATCATATAGGGCCCAAATGAAACCTATGAAAAAGTGGCAAGAAAAATAAGAGACCTACCACCACAGCAAGTCAGATAACCCATGAAAGGACAATGGAGACACACACTAACAATACCCAACACAATCCAAAGCAGAATTCCAAAGACACTTAAGATCTCAACAATAAAGCAGACTTAATACTCACCCACCATGACTCAGGTAACTGAGCGGAAGAGGGGGCAGAAAGATTGTAAGAGCCATGGTGGGGGAGATTATCCATAATCAACACACAAAGAAGAAAAAAATGGCTAACTCTTGTGCAATTCATAACCCCCCTACTCCATGGACTGATCCAGTATTCCCACCAAAGAGGGCCCTCAGCGGGATTGGGGACAGGGAGGAGGTAAATGTGGGTACCACCACAAGATATGTTCATACAATGTATCTAAGTATTGACAATAAAGATGTTAAAAAAAGAGAAACCTGCACAAACCACCAAACTAGGGCAAAAGAGACTGAGGGGCTCCCAAGTGACAAAGAACCCCCACAGCAGCCCAGTGCCTTATTTGCAAGAGAAAGTAAGATGGCAGCCAGAAGCCCTTAAAGATCAATAAGCAGGATCAAAGAAAACTAAACACCCATTTGCTCTTTATGGCTGGGGGAAGAAATACATGGGCAGGGGAATACAGAACACCCACAACATTTGTGTTGCCAGCCCTGTGCATGAATCAGCACTACCAGCTAAGAACAGAAGACAGGTGGAGAAGAGGAAAGTGGCTGTCCAGAGGCAGTGTGTTCACTCTGTGGATGTGGAGACAAACAGAAGGATAAAACCATCCTCCCTAGAGAACCCCTGACTGACAGAAAACTTGTGGTGCTACTCAGTCGGGGCCTATTGCTGCTGAGAGAGAGAGAGAGAGAGAGAGAGAGAGAGAGAGAGAGAGAGAGAGAGAGAGAGAGAGAGAGAGAGAGAGAGAGAGAGAGAGAGAAAGAGAGAGAGAACATCAAATTAACAAATTAACTTCCCCCACATGCACATTGAAAAAGCCAATGAATCACACAGTTCTATTCTTAGAGAATTTCCAAAAGATGGTTTTGTTTCGTCACCTGCCTTAACCATAGGGCAGACCCCTGAAGCCATAAGCATCAGGTTGATTATGAAGACAAGTTCCCAACTCTTGATACTCTTGTAAGAGTTTTCTTCTCAAGCATCTCAGTCTTGTAAGATAGCCACTGCAAATGCTTTTGAAATGGCTGTGGACATGTTCCAGACTCCAGGCAGGTGGAGCTACTATCCTTCCTGAGCATCACATTCTGCACCTGGTCCAGTTTGAGATGAATGAGGTTCCACAGAGCTATAGCAGTCTCTGTAGGCTGACACTGGGGAGTGAAGAACTCCTTCAGTGTTCTTTCTTCGGACCTTAGACCTTATACTATATATATATATATATATATATAATTTGCAAGCTAAGATAGAGAAGAGAGAAAGTGAGAATGGGCAGGCCAGTGCCTCTAGCCCCTGTAAGCGAACTTCAGATGCATGGGCCACTTTGTGCATCTGACTTTATGTGGGTACTTGTAGTGAGCCATTCCTGTGAGGTAAGGGGGCGGGCAGCCCGGCCCCATTTCCAGGGGCCCGGGTCCTGTCACTCCCACCTACGGAAAGCCCTGTGGTCCTCTCCTTTGTTTAGAGCCTGCTGTAAGATGGCGCTGGTTTATGCTCACCACCCCCACGGAGGAGAATGTCCAGTGGAAAAACAACTCCTTGTATGGAAATGGCTTAATGCCTGGCATGCTTCCGTGTATGTAGACCAATTATGAATATATACTTGTGTTATGCTGATAGGTTGTAGTATGACTTAAAAATTCCTGCACATGCTGAGGAGGAGAGAAGAGACAAAGAAAGTATTTGTAACTTACAAGGTTTCCTGAATAAACTGCTGTAGAGAAGAACTGTGGTCGTCTCCTTTCTTGCTGGTCAAGCTTGGACGTGACAGGTACTGAGGAAATGAACTCAGGTCATTAGGTTTTATAGGCAATTCCTTAATGGATGAACCATCTCTCCACCACCAGGTCTTATCCTTTTAAAAGAATCAACATTTTTTTTTGCTTCTAGTGAGTAGAGTTTATCCTCAGGGAACTTTTCCTATTTTGTTTGTACAGAATTGTTGGCTGCTCTTTTAAGGTGCCAAACTCCATAACAATTATAGCTATTCTATAGTGTTTAGAGTTGAGCATGCTTACATTGATTTCCTTGCCAACCTTCATTCTTTTATATAGTTCTGCTGTGCATTTCGGTCTCTTTCATTGTAAATTGAAATCAGAGCATTTTGCTAAATCCATGCCACAGACTCAATGATTTTTGTTTTTGTCTTTTTTTCTGCTTGCAATTTCCTTCACCAACCACATCAGTCTATTACTTTTAAATTCAACCTTGTTCATATTCTCAGGACATAGGCAGGATGCAGCAGATTCTTTCCCACAATATTACATGAACTGTCCAGTTCATCTGAAACTTCTTGAGCCAGTCCTTGACAATCCACATTTCTCTTAACCTGGTCATTCAAACACAATGTGAGTGCGATATTTTTTTTTTATTTTTGGGGTGTTCAAACTCAAACCCCAAACCTGAGCTAAAATAAAACAAGACTGAGATGGATAATTATTAAATTATTATATTTATTCAGAAGTCAGAAGCAGGAAGGGAGAGTCTGTGGACCAAGGAAGTGGGAATAGATGCACCCACATGGTCTAAGGGTACATGTAAAAATTTATGGACCTAGAAGAAGGGCCCATATAAAGCTAATAGGCCTAGGGAAAAATAAAAGGGAAACAAGCTCCCTCCTGGCTAGCCCTCATAGTGCTGAAGAGCCAGCCCTATGGGAGCTGCTGGAGGAAATGGTCACCAGCAGCATTAATAAGCAGAAGACCCTACAGACTACAAAATCAACCAGCCAATCAAGATGTACACAGTTGTGCAATACTGGCATGCAGCCCCTGTTGGTAACCAACTGTTCTCCGATTTGACATGAGGCTCGCTCAGTGGGAGAGAACTCATATCTGCTACTGGAAACCAAGTCAGAATCCCATGTGTCAGGAAACTCAGACTCCAGAGAGAAGCTCCTACTGCTCTCTGGAGAAGAAGAGTGGGCTTGCACACCAAAATTCTCTCAAATAATTTCACATACCCCCTTTAACCCAAGCTTCTCTCACTCTTGGTTGGAGACTCTGTTTTATTTTATAGATGGCAGAGAAAATGGAGGAGAGCCAAGATCCATCTATAAGATGAGAAGATAGCTGACTGCTTGCCACCTCTACCACATCTGCCTGGGCCCAGGAGAATTTTCAGGGGAAGTGGCCACATGACTACTGTTCTTATGGCTAGCCTGACAACCAGCTCCAAGGGGATAGTGACAGACACTGTGGTCAATCAAAACCCATCAAAGCAGAAGTCCAGAGGCTACAGAGAGCTGAACACCAAATCAGACTGCCAACAGGCCTGCCATGGCTCAAGGAACATTGCAGAAGGGAGGGTGGAGAGATTGTAAGAGCCACAGACTGGGTAGGAATACCCTTAGGCACAGTCCCCCAGCTGCCCCACAGGAACTGACTGAGGCCTTCATGGACTCACCCTGAATCTCTCAACTCCTCTGAGAAGGGTCTTCAGGGTAACAGTAGCTGAGGCTAGGGGATAAAAAAATAATCTGTTATAATTAATATAAAATTTAAAAATGCAAAAAATAAAATAAGCGAAAATATTGTAAAATGAATTAAATAATGGACTATTTCAAAACTACCTAAAATCTATGCAAAAGAGTAAAATGGAAATTCTGTGACTAGTGACTAAAACCGCTTTACATGACATTAAGCACTAATTGAAGTGGAGAAAAGGAGAAGTAAGAGGAGATAATTTCATTCAGGAAACTGGCACAATGGCAAATAGGAAAATTTATATGTTAATTGGGAGCACAGTGCATTAGAATAGGGAATTCTGCTGGTGGGAAAACAGTTGAGAAAATATTGGTACTTTTGTAACATGTACAATACTATTATGTCAATTAACATTTAAAGATGAGCTATTTTGGGTCAGGGAAATGGCTCAGTGGTTATAGGCAATTATATGCAAAGCTTATTGGCCCAGATTCAATTCCCCAGTACTCACAGACAGCCAGATGCACAAAATTGTGCATGAACTTGGAGTTCATTCACAGTAGCAAGAAATTCTGATACACACATTTATTCTCATTCACTCTGTCTCTCCTCTTGTAGTTAAGCAAATTTAAATGTCTATTATTTGTGTTTTCATAAATCCACTCTGAAGAGGTACACATTCACTTATAAGCACGGTACATCTAGGGAGAAATTGGACAGGTGTAGAAATTTAATGGTAGGAAAGAGAGGTGGGAGTGAGACTGTTAAATATGTGACTTTTCATATCTATAAGCATTTATATATATGTTTGAATATTATAACTGTATTAGCTATGTAAAAAAAATAAAGAATACTTTCGAGGTCTGGAATGGTATCCAGCTCCCAGAAGACAGTCAGTGTAGTGCTGGAAGGCACTGCACAAGCTGCGAGGGGAAACTGATCAATGACAGCTGGAGTAAACAGAGACCACTGACATGAAACACAGTCTGTGGCCATGAGTAGGCTGACCACACCTCCTACTGGGAGAGAACAGCAAACCAAGAAAGGAGCACTTGTGCAATGGAGGAGCCTGGGCCCGGAGGAGACAATCAACAGCTTTCAAATTCAGCCAAATTTTCCACTTAGTTAGGGGGAGCCCTTGTCTGGAACTGGGGATTCAGGGCGATAGGCACCGGATCCCATACTCTTGGGCTCCCAATAAAAGATGCACTGTGGGAGCAATTGACAGGGAGGCTACTAAAAATAGAATCTAGGTAATCCAGAATTGTGAATATTTGTTAACCTACACTGATCTCACTCTCCGATGGAGAATGTGTTTGTGTTTTTCAGGATGCAGCAAGAGAGCTGTGGCCCATCTAACCCTACCAACCGACCGTAGGCCAATAGCTGAGATCCTTGCAAGAGATGAGCCACCACAGTCATATCATGGAGGATCCATATGGAACTCTGCAGAGAATGACAGGATGAATAAGGGACCCACAACCACAGCCATTCAATCAACACAGGATAAGCCAGTGAGACAAAAACCAACGATTTTTGACACAAAGACCCCTAAGGTCACAACATTAAAGCAGCCTTAATACTCATCCACCACGACATAGGGAACTGAGTGGAAGAGGAGTTGGAAAGATAGTGAGAGCCATGGTGGGGGAGACTATCCAGAGGCATGGCACCCCTCAGTAACAACATGCTAGGGCCAGGAGAACCTGGCTGCATACTAGGCTATCTATGGTCCCCTATCACAAGGACTGATCCAGATGACCCATGGAGGAGGATATCCAGCTGATTGGGGATGGGGGGCACTGGGGAATTGGGGATAACAATTCATTGTTTGCCCACTAAATAATGTAATGCATTATGGACAATAAAAAAATAAAAATAAAGAAAAGTTTTTGATGCAAAACCTGATCGGTGTTGGAGATGCCATTATTGGAAAAAAATATAATCTTTAAATTTTTTTTGAGATAGGGTCTCACTCTAGACCATACTGACCTGGAACACACTCTGTATTCCCAGGCTAGCCTCAAACTCACAATGATCATCTTACCTCTTGCCTCCCAAGTGCTGGGTTTAAATATGTGTGCCACCATGCCAGGCTCAGAAAACATAATTAAATAAATTCAGTTTCTCTTCTTATCTTAAGACTCTATGATTCTAATTCTGACATTAGATGAGGAAAGTGATATTCAGAAGAAATTATCATAAATGATTGACTTTTTGAAGGAATATAGGATTAAGTTTAGTGAATAAGTATTATTAACAGGTAAGACCAAGGACTCTGCTATTTAAATGCAGATATTTGCAAAAAGCATCATAGTCTGTCTTTGCAATCTAATTTCCAAATGAAATAATCAATGGTTAGACATCTGGGAAATCATGTTGTGAACTAGATCAAGGGATCATGAATGATGAAGTGGCAGGAGAGAGAATACATTTTCTTTATGAAAACAATAGATACTTTGGCTTCCGGTTCATGATGGCGAACTAGAAGCCATGCAGTGTCCCCGGGGGAACAGAGGTTAGGGTTTTTAGCTGTGCTAGAGGCCATGGAAGCAAGCAATACCCAGGTCCTCGACTCCGGCAGCCTTCCAGCAACAGAGTCTTATGACTGAACCCTGAATCTATCTCGAGGACACATCGAAAGCAGTGAGTGAAAAAACCCAGCTGGCAGGACCTGCTCCTGCGCGCTGAGCCGCTCCCTTCTCCGCGGCTCCCGGGACCATCCGGGCAGTTCCTGCTCCCGGGCCACCCCAGTTCCCGCCGATCTCGGGTTTGAGCCACTCCCCCACGGGTCCTGGGATCCCTCGGCTTCCCCATCCGGGCAGTTCCTGGTCCCGGGCCACCCCAGTTCCCGCCGATCTCGGGTTTGAGCCACTCCCCCACGGCTCCTGGGATCCTTTGGCTTCCCCATCCGGGCAGTTCCTGCTCCCGGGCCTTGGGCCACCCCAGTTCCAACCGATCCCGGGTTCGAGCCGCTCCAGTTCCCGCCGATCCCAGGTTTGAGCCGCTCCTGTTCCCGTCAATCCCTGGTTCAAGCAGATCCAGTTCCCACTGATCCCCGGTCCGAGCCACTCCCTTTCCCGCCACTCCCGGGGCCAAGGGGCACGGGCTCCTAGCTGGGCCTGAGCCGCCCTGCTTCTAGCCGCCCCCTCTTCTCCCCAGGCCTCAAGCCGCCAGGGCTTCCAGCTGTCCCACTCCCCTGCTGACTGAGCTGCGCCCCCACCAGCTGCCAGGGCTCCTAGCCTCCACCTCAGACAGGAGCTGAGCAGCCTGGGTTCCAGGCCGCCACCCAAGCACCCAAGATTCCAGCTGATCCCCCAGGGATGGGACCACCCAGCTTGCAGCCGTCCCCCCTTCCCCCTGGGCCCTGAGCTGCCCAGGCTCATAGCCACCAACCCGGGTTCCAAACCTCTCGGGATTCCAGCCGACCCCTGGGGCCCGAGCCGCACAAGATTCCAGCTGCCACCCCGAGGACCAAGCCACCAGGGATTTCAGCCCCCACCCTGGGGCCATAGCTGCCCGGACTTCCAGTCGCAGTCCCAAGGTCCAAACCACCTGGGCTCCGCTTCCAACCCCCACGCCGGGGTCCGAGCCGCCCTTTCCAGCACTCAGATTTCTCATAGGCATCCCACCAACCACCTCAAGCGGAATCAAAATGAGCAGACCTCGACGTAAGAATAACACACCAGTTGAGGAAACCACGACAAATGACATAAACAACACAACTAAAGGGAGCGAACAGAGGCAGGTCCAGGAAGACACAAACCCTGACCATATTGGCACAGATCCTAAGGAGAACTTAATATTAGTCATGCAAGAAAAGATGGACCAA
The DNA here is from genome assembly GCA_004024765.1 of Zapus hudsonius. Lineage (NCBI taxonomy): Eukaryota > Metazoa > Chordata > Mammalia > Rodentia > Dipodidae > Zapus > Zapus hudsonius. The sequence goes on from PVHP010034673.1 coordinate 18,840, forward strand.
CATATTGAAATGGTACAAAGTCAGCTTATTAGCTTTGCCACCAGGCTAAATATAATGGAGGAGAACCAAATGGATGTCAGAAGAGACATATCAGAATTAAAGG
>PVHP010034674.1:0-18939 GCA_004024765.1 Zapus hudsonius
GTCCTTTACTGCGTAGAAAGAACAAGCTTGTGTACAGAAGCGGAAAAATCAGTTATTTGCCAGTTAGCACCCTACCTATTTTGAAAATATTTCTTAGCTCTCAGAAACAATTATCTCTGGTGCAAGAACCAGTTTTTGAAACTTACAGTAAATTTAACATAACCACATAGTCAGGACCTGGTCATGGTCTGATACAGGCAAGTTGTTTTCCTTACTTGGAGAACAGTGGTTGGTTTAACTATTTCATCCTTTTACCACATCCTACAGCCTATAGAAAGTGGAGGGCCGTGGAGGGCTGCCCATCGTATTCAGGAGCACAGGCAGTCTCTAGACAGTTTTCCTGGGCTAGCGTGTTTCATTTTTAACTTTTTATTGGTAGCTTCCATAATTATAGACCACAAACCATTATGATTCCCTTCCTTCTCCCACCCTTCCCTGTATTTCTTCTCTCTCTCAATTAGTCTCTGTTTTGTTTTGGTGTCATCATCTTGTCCTCCATGATGTGTAGGTATTATCAGGCACTGTGCAGACATGAATATAACGGCTGTTTTGTGTCTGGAAGGTTACGTAGCAAGCCGTCCTACCATTCCTTTGGCTTTTAAATACTTTCTGCCACCTCTTCATCAATAGACCCTGAGGCTCGCAAAGTGTGGTAGCGATGCCCCAGTGCTGAACACTCCACTGTTGTTTGTTCTCAGCACCATGGAGTCTTCTGCATTATCCTTGTGGTCCCCGCCATCTGAAAAAGAAGCTTCTCAAGCCAAAAGTGAGAGCTGCATTATTATTTCGGTATGCTCATTTAAAAAAATAAAAATTGGTTGTAAGGCAATTTGATATGCATTCAGCCAGACGTCAGCTCATGACCTCCCCCACTCTCGGGGTTTTTGCTGCCCTAGATGCCAAGTGCAGTTCCCAAGATCGTGTGGTGACCACAGCTGCAGGCTCTGACAAGAGTTTTCAGGAAGTACCGAGGGGGAAAGTGAATAAGAGAATCATGGCCTTCAGTACTGGAATATGACTTTGATCATTTGTTAAAAGCTCACTGTCCTATGCGCCAAGAGTCCCCACCTTCTCCATGGAGCCAGAGGAACCGGAGTGAGGAGCTAAGATACCTAAGTGGCCACATGTTGCCTTTCCAACATGTTCACCTAGAACTTACGGTTGCTTTTCTTCCACCTAAAATGAATTCTGTCAAAGTCCTTCTGACCTACATAGACTCTCTTTGACAAACACAACGTGACCTAGGGTGGTTGCTGAGTTTAAGATGAATCAGGTTCCAGTTCAAAATGGCTGACTAGCAGACACGCTGCGTCCCTCGGGAAACAAGGCTCAGGGTTTTCAGCGGGAATCCAGGTCGTGGACACAAGCTGCGGTCATGCTCTGAGCTGCAGACACCTCCTGGCACAGGATTCTCACCACTGGAAGCCTCCATCGAGGACCAGCACTCACTGGAGTCAGTGAGTTGTCAGTAGCCGGCAAGCCCGGCCAGAGCAACCTCAGGCTGCCGGCCACCAGAGGCTTTCCCTCAGCCTCTGCCGGCTTCCCTCTGGCTCCTTCCCTGTCCCTATAGCCCTTTGCATGTTCCGTGCGTCAATCCCATCCCTCCCATTCCCTTGCTTGTCTCTCATTTTCAACTATTTTTTCTCTTTCTCTTATGTAACCCCATCCTCCTGGTCTCCAGCATATCTGCCCCCCCCTTCCAGGCCCTTGCTAATCCATTTCCTAGCTTACTTTTTTATTTATTTGTTTGTTTTGTTTGTTTTGTTTTGTTTTTGGCCTGCCGACCGAGAACTGAGCTCTTACATAGCCCCTCTCCCTGGCCTCCGGGTCTCTAGCACCTCTAACCCACCCCTCCAGGCCCATGCTAATCTATTTCCTTGCTTACTTCCCCCCCCCCCACCATCAGGGACATGGGCTCTTATGTAGGACCTCCCCTTGGCCTCCACATCTCCAGCGCTTCTGCCCGGCCCCTCCCTTCATGTTTTTGCTAGTCTATTTTCTTGTTTATTCCTTTTTTAAATTTAATTCATTTTTTTATTTTTCCTCTTTTTTTCTCTTCCCTTTTCTTTCTCTTCCCTCCTCCGTGGTAATTTCTACCCACCAAAATCTGAGGCTCCCTCTAGCCTTACTCCTATGATTTCCCCTGCCTGTCTACCCCCACAGTTTCCCCAACCCCGGCTCCCCATGGTACCCCTGCCCACTGATTCTGCATAATCCCCAAGTGCTGGTCCCTGAGGTATCCTCAAGTTCCGGGTCCTGCAGTTTACCCACATGCCCACCAGCTCCTGTGGTTTTCCCACAACCTGGTTCCCACAGTTTCCCCATGTGATAAATAGTCCCTGGGCGGCAGTGAATGTCAGGTGACCCCCTACCCCATGGTACCTTACCCCCAAATGACCCCGACCCCCTAGAAGGCTACATAGGACCTGCAACCCCACCCTCTGCCTACTTAGTCCCCAAAGCCCCACACCCTCCACTACAGGGTACCCTCAGTATCACCATCAAAGTCCAGCCAGTGATTGGAGGGCACACACACTCACAGATTAAACAAGTGAGTGCCCAACCCATCCTGTGGAGTCCAATATACTCCCAGAACACACTAGCAAAGTGAAATCAGATAAAAGACATCCCACTAATCACCTCAAATGGAATTGAAATGGGCAGACCTCAACGCAAGAATATATCACCAGCTGAGGAAACCACGCCAAATGGCAACAACGATGCCACTAAAGAGAGTGAGTAGAGGCAGGCCCAGGAAGACAAGACACTAAACCCTGTTCATGCTGGCACAGACCTTGAGGAGATCTTAATGTCAGTCATGCAAGAAAAGATGGCCCAAATATTGAAAGAGTTCAAAGTCACCTCATTAGCTTTGCCACCAGGCTTAATATAATTGAGGAGAACCTAGTGGCCTTTGAAGAGACATATCAGAACTAAAGACAAACCTGCAAACTGAAGGTATCAAAAACCAGCTTTCCAAATTTACTGAAGACATCTGCAAATATAAGAATGACTATCAGGAAGAAGTAATTTAATCAAACCATGAAATGAAAACACATCTCAACAGGATGATACAAGCAACCCAAAAAGAAGTTGCAGAAAACAAAAACCATATTGAAATAATAAGAACATCCCTAAATCTCTTACTAACAGGATTAACCACTGGGAAAACAGAACCTCAGACATGGAAGACAAAACAGAGGAGAATTTGTGAGAATCAGAAACTTGACAAAATTCAAAAGAGCAAGTGAACAAGACTCAAGGGAAATGTGGGATACCATAAAAAGACCTAATTTCAGGATCATGGGAATCCCAGAAGGAAAAGAAAACCAAGCTAGGGGCATAAAAAATATTTTCAACAGAATTATTCAAGAAAACTTTCCATACTTGGCAAGAGATATTCCTGTACATCTAAAAGAGATATGGAGAACCCCAAACAAATTGGACCAAAGTAGGAACACCCCATGACATATCTTAGTTAAAATGCCAAGTATTGAGAGAGAGTCCTTAGAGCAACAAGAGAAAGGAAACTCATGTGTAAAGGAAAACCCATCAGAATCACCTCAGACTTCTCCAGAGAAACTTTAAAAGCCAAGAGAGCTTGGAACAAAGCAATTCTAGGCCTAAAGAAGTACGTATTCCAACCTAGACTACTGTACCCAGCAAAGTTATCCATCATAATAGATGGAGAAATGAAAGTATTCCATGAAATTAACCAGCCCTACAATTACTTGAACCAAAGCCGAACCTTCAGAAGATACTTCACGAGGTATCCCATGTAGATGAGACAAATATCCAACCTCAAGAAGGGAACAGAGAACAAGCAAGTTAACACCTAAGAGATAACAACAGCTCAGATACCAACATTCATATTCTCTCCAACATGGCAGGGTTTAAAGCAAACCTCACAGTTATAACTTTGAATGTAAATGGACTCAACTCTCCTATAAAAAGACACAGGATCACAGGTTGGGTCAGGAAAATGGACCCTTCCATCTTTTGCCTTCAAGAAACACACCTTATCACTAAAGACAGCATCCTACTGAGAGTAAAAGGGTGGAAAACAATTTTCCAGGCATGTGGGAAGAATAAAAAAGCAGGTGTAGCTACTCTAATATCTGACAAAATAGACTTTAACCAACTATGATGGCTACTTCCTACTTATCAAGGGAATGATACAACAGGAAGACATTACTATAGTAAATATGTATGCACCAAATGCAAGGGACTTTCAGTTCATTAAGCATAAATTACTCAAGAGCAAAGAAGATTAAATGCCAACACCATCGTCTTAGGAGACTTTAACACTCCACTGTTATCACTAGACAGATCGTCCAAACAAAAGACAAGCAGGGAAATAAGTTGCTAAATAGCACCATAGACAAACTAGGGATAACAGACATTTGCAGAACATTCCATTCCAAGGACACAGATTACACATTCTTCTCAGCACCACATGGAACCTTTTCCAAAATTGACCACGTACTGGGCCATAAATCATCCCTAAACAAATTCAGAAAGATCAGTGTAATCCCCTGCATCATATCAAACCACAACGCATTAAAGCTAGAAATTAACAAAGGGAGAGGATCCAAAAATTTCAACAGATATTGGCGACTGAACAACTCACTCCTGAACAATAAATGGGTCAAACAGGAAATCAGACTGGAAATCCAGAATTTCCTAGAAGCAAATGATAATGAGGACACAACCTATCAGAACTTGTGGGACACAAAGAAGGTGGTCCTAAGGGGGAAAGTCATTTCACTAAATGCCTTTATAACAAAGACAGAGTGGTCTCAAATAAACCAGCTATCCTCCCAGCTAAGGTCATTAGAAGAGATGGAAAAATTCAACCCCAGGAGCTCGAGACGCAAGGAAATAAGTAAGAACAGAGCTGAGATTAATGACTTGGAAACAAAGAAAAAAATTTAAAAAGTAAACAAATCAAAGCATTGGTTCTTTGAAAAAGTCAATAAGATTGACAAACCCCTGGCCAACTTAAACAAAAAACAAAGAAGGCCCAAATTAACAAAATAAAAAATGACAAGGGTGAGATCACAACAGATACTGAAGAGATTGGAAGTATCATCAGGTCATACTTCCAAAACCTCTACTCCACAAGATTAGAGAACTTGGAAGAAATGGATAAATTCCTGGACATCTACCAACTACCAAAGCTCAGTCCAGAGTAGATAAAGATCCTAATCAGTCCAATAACAATCACAGAGACTGAATCGGTAATCAAGAAACTCCCCAAACGGAAAATCCCAGGTCCAGATGGTTTCTCAGCCGAATTCTATCAAACCTTCATCACAGAACTGAAACCTCTCTTTTGAAGCTTGTTATGGACATAGAAAAAGAGGGTAGGCTCCCAAACTACTTGTATGAAGCTACCGTCACCCTAATTCCCAAACCAGGCAAGGATGTAACAAAAAAAGAAAACTACAGACCTATATCCCTGAAGAACTTGTATGCAAAAATCCTAAACAAAGTCTTAGCAAACTGGATACAAACCCACATCAAGACCATAATTCCCCCTCACCAAGTCGGCTTCATCCCACGGATACAGGAATGCTTCAACATACGCAAGCCGATAAATATACTTCACCACATTAACAAACTCACAGGCAAAAACCACATGGTCATCTCAATTGATGCTGAGAAGGGTTTTGACAAAGTTCAACACCACTTCATGTTCAAAACCCTGGAAAGAAAGGCATAGATGTCCTATACCTCAACATGATAAAGTCAATATACAGATCACCTAGAGCACAAATCATCCTCAATGGGGAATGACTCAAGGAGTTCCCACTTAACTCAGGATCAAGACAGGGATGCCCACTCTCACCACTGCTATTTAACATGGTGCTTGAAGTTCTAGCTCAAGCAATAAGACCGGAGAATAGCATAAAAGGCATACAAATTGGAAAGGAAGAAGTCAAACTATCCCTCATTGCAGATGACATTATCTTTTATATATCAGACCCAAAGAGTAGTATTAGTAAACTCCTGAAGGTGATCAATGCCTTCTGGAGAGTGGCAGGATACAAAATTAACACACAAAAATCAGTAGCCTTTCTATATACAGAAGACAAACATTCAGAAAAAGACATCAGAGAAACTGTCCCATTCTCTATATCCTCAAATAAAATTAAATACCTGGGAATATCACTAACCAAGGTAGTGAATGACTTATATAAGGAAAATATTGAAACACTCAAGAGGGAAATAGAGGAGGATGTGATGAGATGGAAAGGCATTCCATGCTCATGGATAGGGAGAATCAATATAGAAAAGATGGCAATCCTGCCAAAAGCAATCTACAAATTCAACGCAATGCCAATAAAAAATCCCAACCTCCTTCTTCACAGACATTGAAAAAATAATTTCAAAATTTATTTGGAAGGGTAAGAGACCTCAAATAGCTAAAACTATTATGAGAAAAAAAATTACGCAGGACGTATCACTATACCTGAGTTTAAAACATACTACAAATCCATAGTAACTAAAACAGCATGGTATTGGCAGAAAAACAGACAGTCTGACCTGTGAAATAGAATCAAAGACCCAGCCTTTAATGCAAGTAACTTCAGCTGCTTTGTCTTCGACAAGGGTGCCAACAATGTATGCTGGGCCAAAGATAGCATCTTCAGCAAATGGTTCTGGACAAATTGGATAAACAAGTGTAAAAAAATGAAAATAGACCCACTCCTTTCACCATGCACACAGATAAACTCCAAATGGATCAAAGACCTCAATATAAATCCTGTAACCTTGAACACTCTGGAAGAAAAGTAGGAGTATCCCTACATGAGATAGGAGTAGGGAACAACTTCCTGAGCAAATCTCCAGTAGCCCAGGAAGTGCAACAGTTACTTAACCAATGGGACCTGATCAGGTTCAAAAGCTTCTGTACAGACAAAAACACCATTCTCAGAGTCAATAGACCCCCTTCAAACTGGGAGATGATTTTCGCTAGCTACAACTCAGACAGAGGCCTAATTTCCAAAACCTACAGAGAACTCAAAAAAATTAATAACAAAAACCCAAATTGCCCCCCCACAAAATGGGGCACTGATCTCAACAGAGAATTCAGAATTGGGTCCTAACAGGGAGCAAGACTTTAGGACCCTCCCCCACCACACACACACATACATACCCTGACAGCTAACACAGAAACTACAATCCTTGAAAATTCTAGAATCTTCCACTGCACAGGATGGATCTAAGCACCAACCACAGCCCTCTCCTTAGCTGTCTGTATTCGTTGGACATGGTGGCCTCCTGGCTCAGCATCTCTTCTGGGGCAGCTGATCCCCTCTATCTCTTTGAAGATCACAGGGCTTTAGTGTGCCTTTAAAGTGAAAATTTCCAGGGGCGGAGCAAGATGGTGGAGTAGTAACAGAGTCGCCAGGACTCTTTCTGTAAAGGTTTGATTTTCCAGCTGGGATCCAAACCCCGGATCCCGGCTGGACCTGAACCCAAGCCCACCCTCTCCCCAGCTCCTATACCAGCATAGACAGGGTTCCCCAGAGGCTCTATGCTCCACAGAGGATCGGAGAGCCGACCCCTCCTCCCACCCCAAGCTCCCACCATTGTCTCCTCCAAGCCTGTGCACCCGGCTGAGCACCTTTCCATCACGGGGCCGCTTCCCTCCAGCACCCGATCCTCCGGCACACTTCTCTCCATGACTCCCCCACATACTCAGGCAGGCGTGATCCTTGGGCAAACTGACCTAGCTTGATTCCAGGGCCAGACCTCAGGCAGATACCTAGGAACCTCGGCAGAGGCCGTTTCGGACAGTTACTTGCCAGGAGGGCACAGGCGGTCTTGGCGAGTACCAGGGATCACATGCCACTGCCAGGTGGGAAGACACTGGGGGGCTGGGGCTGTTTCTACTGCAGCATACCAATCGGGGACAGGGGCCTATGAGGTGGCTCTAAGACTAAACAGTCACACACAGAGGGATCCAGACGGGTAAAGATATAAGCCTGTTGGGGAGAGAACACCCTAACAGGAAAGACCTCTGTTTAAGATCAAACCTGGTGATCATTCCACTGGAAGTAAAGTGGGCTGAATAGCACTCCCCAGGGTGCCTGAGTCCCACTCCGCTACCTGGACGTGGGCAGAAACCAACAACAACAAAAAAAAAGCAAACTGTAACTTATAAAGGAAAATCCATCAGACTTATCTCAGACTTCTCATTAGAAACCATGAAAGCCAGAAGGGCTTGGAATAATGCTTTTCAGGAAAGAAGTATGGCTTTCAACCTAGACTACTGTACCCAGCAAAGCTATCCCTCATAATAGATGGAGAATTGAAAGTGTTCCATGAAGTAAACCAGCTCTACAACTATTTGAAAACAAAGCCAAAATTTCAGAAGATCCTACAAGAGATATCCCACACAAAAGAAACAAGAAATCTATCTCAGATGAGTACCAGAGATCAGGCACGACAATCACAGTCAGTGTGCTAATAACAGCAGCACAGAAAACAACCCCATTAACCCTTCATCATGGCAGGGCTTAAAGCAAACCTCACAGTTATATCACTGAATATAAATGGACTTAACTCCCCTATAAAAAGACACAGACTTGCAGGGTGGATCAGAAAGATGGACCCTTCCATCTGCTGCCTTGAGGAAATGCACTTTACCTCTAAAGACAGCAATCTGCTTAGAGTAAAAGGATGGAAAACAGTTTATCAGGCATGTGGAAGTAAAAAGCAAACAGGTGTGGCTACATTAATCTCTGACAAAACAGACTTTACACCAAAATCAATTAAAAAGGAAAATGATTGTCACTTCTTAGTCATCAAAGGAATCATCCAACAGGAAGATATCACCATCATCAACATGTATGCACCAAATTTTGGTGCAACACAGTTCATAAAGGAAACCCTACCTAAAAATAAAGCAGAAATAGACTCTTAATTCCATCATAGTAGGAGACTTTAATACACCTCTATCAGCTCTAGACAGATCAACCAAACAGAAGATCAGTAGGGACATATCGGAGCTCAATAACACCATTGACCAGCTGGGGATAACAGATATTTACAAAATGTTCTACCCCAAAGACACAGAATATACATTCTTCTCAGCAGCGCATGGGACTTTTTCTAAAATTGATCACATCTTATGTCACAAATCTTCCCTAAACAAATTCAGGAAGATTGATGTAGGTTCCTTGCATCATATCAGACCATAGTGCATTAAAGGTAGAAACTAACAGTGGAACAGGATCCAAAAAATACACAAAGTACTGGCGCCTGAATAATTCGCTCCTAAAAAATGACTGGGTCATCCAAGAAATAAAACAGGAAATTCAGAATTTCCTAGTAATAAATGATGACAATAACACATCAGAACTTGTGGGGTACAATAAAGGCAGTCCTGAGGGGAAAGTTCATTGCACTAAATGCTTTCATATCAAAGACAGGTCTCAAATCAATAGCCTAACCACCCGCCTAAGATCATTGGAACAGACAGAAAACTAACCCGAGGAGCGCAAGACGAAAGGAAATAATTAAAATCAGAGCTGAGATTAATGAATTCGGAATTAAGAAAACGATTGAAAAAATAGATAAATCAAAGAGTTGGTTCTTTGAAAAAGTTAATAAGATCGACAAACCCATGGCCAATCTAGTCAAACGAAGAAATGAGAAAGCCCAAATCAATAAAATCAGAAAGAACAATGGTGAGATCACAACAGATTCTGAAGACATTGGATGCATCATCAGGTCATACTTCCAAAACCTCTACTCCACAAAATTAAAGAACCTGGAAGAAATGGATAAGTTTTTGGACACCTACCAACTGCCAAAGCTTAACCCAGAGCAGATAAAAGCACTAAATAAACCTATCACATACACAGAGATTGAAGATGTAATCAAAAACCTTCCCAAAAGGAAAAGCCCAGGACCAGATGGTTTCTCAGCTAAATTCTACCAAGCCTTCAGCACAGAGCTGAAACCACTCTTTCTGAAATTTGTTTGAATCATAGTAAAAGAGGGAAGGCTTCTAAACACCTTCTATGAAGCTACCATTGCTCTAATCCCCAAACCAGGCAAGGATGGAACAAGAAAAGAGAACTATAGACCCATATCTCTGATGAACTTAGATGTAAAAATCCTGAACAAAATCCTAGCAAACCGGATACAACACTACATCAAAAATATTATCCACCCTGACCAAGCTGGCTTTATTATCCCAGAGATGCAGGGTTGGTTCAATATACGCAAGTTGATAAATGTAATACATCACATTAATCCGCTCAACCACAAAAAACACATGGTTATCTCAATAGATACGGAGAAGGCCTTTGACAAAATTCAGCACTACTTCATGTTCAAAGCTCTGAAAAGAATACCTCAAATTTAATAAAGACAATTTACAAAACTCCTAAAGCATAAATCATTCTCAATGGGGAATGACTCAAGGAGTTCCCACTCAATTCAGGAACAAGACAGGGGTGTCCACTCTCACCACTGCTCTTCAACATAGTGCTTGAAGTTCTAGCCCAAGCGATAAGACAGGAGAAGGGCATAAAAGGGATACAAATTGGAAAGGAAGAAATTAAACTATCCCTCTTTGCAGATGACATGATCCTTTATATATCAGACCCAAAGAATAGTATCAGTAACCTCTTGAAGGTGATTAATGCCTTCAGCAATGTGGCAGGATACAAAATTAACACACAAAAATCAGTAGCCTTTCTATATGCAGTAGACAAGCAGACAGAAAAAGACACCAGAGAGACTGTCCCATTTTCTATAGCCTCAAAGAAAATCAAATACCTTGGAATATCACTAACCAAGGTTGTAAAGGACTTATATAAGGAAAATATTGAAATACTCAAGAAGGAAATAGAGGAGGATGTGAGAAGATGAAAAGATATTGCATGCTCATGGATAGGGAGAATCAATATAGTAAAAATGGCAATCCTGTTTGTTGTTAGTATATAGGAAGGCTACTGATTTCTGTGTGACAGTTGGCTGATAGAGTCTTTAGGGTCCCTTATGTACAGAATCATTTCTGCAAATAATGATAATTTGATCTCTTTCTTTCCGATTTGTACCCCTTTGACTTGTGTCTCTTACCTTATTGCTGTAGCTAAGACTTCCAGTACTATCTATATATATATATATCTATATATATATATATAGATATATATATTTTTTTAATTTATTTATTTGCAAGCAGAGACAGACACAGAAAGACAGAGAGAGAATGGGCATGCCAGGGCCTCTAGCCACTGCAAACCAACTCCACATGCATGTGCCCTTTATTATTTCTTCTCGTCTACTGATTTTTGGTTTGTCTCGTTCTTCTATTTCCAAGGCGTTAGGGTGAAGCATTAAATTGCTTACTTGTGACCTTTTTAGTTTCTTAATAAAGGCACTTAAAGCTATAAACTTCCCTCTAAGGGCTGCCTTCATCGTGTCCCAAAGGTTTTGATATGTTGTGTTTTTATTTTCATTTGAGTCTATGAAGTTTTTTTAATTTCCTTCTTGATTTCTTCAATGACCCATTCATCATTCAGTAGTGTACTGTTTAATTTCCACGAGTGTGTATATGTTCTATAGTTTTTCTTGCTGTTGACTTATAGTTTAATTCCATTGTGATCAGATAGAGTACAGGGAATTATTTCTATTTTCCTGAAACTGTTCAGATTTGCTTTATGTCCTCACATGTGGTCTATTTTAGAGACTGTCCTATGTGCTGCTGAAAAGAATGTGTATTCAGTGATATGTGGATGAGAAGTTCTGTACATGCCTGGTAGGTCCATTTGTTTATAGTGCCATTTAGTCCAGATGTTTCTCTGTTTATTTTTTGCCAGAATGATGAGAGTGGGGTATCGAAGTCTCCCATTACAATTGTGCTTGGTGTTATCTGTGACCTCAGTTCTGGTAGTGTTTGCTTAATGAACTTGGGAGCAACTGTGTTTTATGCATATATATTTAGAACGGTAATGTCCTCCTGTTGAATAATTCTGTTAATATGTAATGACCTTCCTTATCTTTCTTTTTTTAATATTTTATTTATTCATTTTCAAGCAGAGAGCTACAGAGAGAGAGAGAGAGAGAGAGAAAGAGAGAGAACCAGGGCCACCACCTTGTGGGTCTGGCTTATGTGGGTCCTGGGGAATTAAACCCGGGGCCTTAGACACTGGAGACAAGTGCCTTAACCACTGAGCCATCTCTCCAGCCCCTTATCTTTCTTAACTACTGTTGGTTGGAAGTCTGTCCTATCTGATATTAGGATAGCAACACCTGCTTGTTTCCTAGGACATTTGCTTGAAATACTGTTTCCCATCCTTTCACCCTCAGGAGGTATCTGTCTTTCATGGAGAGGATACCTTTAAGTATTTTCTATAAAGCTGGCTTTGTAGACATAAATTTCTTTAGCCTGTCTCTGTTGTGGAAAGTCCTTATTTCTCTTTCAATTGTGATGGAGACCTTTGCTAGATATAGTAATCTCGGTCAGCAGTTGTTATCTTTCAGAGCTTGGAACACATCACCCCAAGCTCTTCTGGATTTTAAGGTTTGTGTTGTTACTCTGATGGGTTTGCCTTTATAAGTTACTACTTATAAAGTACTACTACTCTCACTGCCTTCAAAATATTTTCTTTGCTCTGCACGTTCAGTAGTTCAATTATAATATAGCATGGAGAGGTTCTTTCCTGGTTTTGTCTGTTTGGTGTTCTGAATGCTTCCTGTATCTGCATTGGCACCACTTGCCCTAGGTGGGGGAAATTCTCTTCTATGATTTTGTTAAAAGTATCTACCATGCCCTGAGAGTGAAATTCTTCTCCTTCTACTATACCCTGGATTTTTATGTTTGATCTCTTCATAGTGTCTCGAATGTCTTAAAATTCCCATTCACACCTTTCTATTAGTTTGTCCTTCTCTTGGTTGGACTGTTCCAGTTCTGCCACCTTGTCTTCCAGTTTGGATATTCTGTCCTCTCCTTGGTCCATTCTATTGGTGAGACTTTCTTTGGAGTTTTGTATTTGATTTACTGTGATTTTCATTTCTAGACTGGTATTTCTTTTTTTAAAAATTTTTTTATATTTTATTTATTCATTTTCAAGCAGAGAGAGAAAGAGAGAGAGAGAGAGAGAGAGAGAGAGAGAGAGAGAGAGAGAGAACCAGGGCCACCACCTTCTGGATATGGTTTATGTGGGTCCTGGGGAATTGAACCCAGGGCCTTACGCACTGGAGGCAAGTGCTTTAACCGCTGAGCCATCTCTCCAGCCCTTTTTTTGGTTTTTTGAGGTAGGGTCTCGCTCTAGCCAAGGCTGACCTGGAATTCACTATGTAGTCTCAGGGTGGCCTCGAACTCATGGCAATCCTCCTACCTCTGCCTCCTGAGTGCTGGGATTAAAGGTGTGTGCCACCATGCCCAGCTTTTTCTGACTGGTATTTCTTTATGGCTTCTATTTCCTTATTTATATCCTGTATCGACCTCCTCATTTCCTTAAATCGATTTCCAATGTTCTCTTTCTGGAATTTTATTTCCTCTTTGATTTCTTTGAGCATCGTTATAATCATTTTTTAAATATTTTATTTATTCATTTTCAAGCAGAGAGAGAGAGAGAGAGAGAGAGAGAGAACGCACCAGGGCCATCACCTTGTGGGTCTGGCTTATGTGTATACTGTGGAATTGAACCCGGGGCCTTAGGCACTGGAGGCAAGTGCCTTAACCACTGAGCCATCTCTCCAGCCCAAATAATCATTTTTTAAAATTCTTTGTTAGACATTTCATCCAAGTCAACTTCAGTGAAGGTCATTTCTGATGATATTAATGGATTTTGGTGGAATTATATTATCTAGATTTTTGTATGTCTTGTATATAATGTAGAGATTTTTGCATCTTGAGTTTTCAATGCTTCGGTTTCCTAATTATCTGCTGTATTCTTAGAGCATACCTATTAGTTTGGTGCATGGATCAAAAGTGATGTATCCTCAGGGTTGAAGCCTAATGTGCCAGGTGTGGCTCTTATATTACTCCCAGAGTGACCATAGAAGTTACCCAATGAGTTGTAGTTGCCTGCTATGTAAATATTCTAATACGCTGAGTGGGGCAAAAATACAACTCCAATATGCAAATGAGCAATATATACACATAAACACAACCCCCACAGGGTTTTTATGCAAGGGTGGGGATTAAACAGATAATCTTATTTTTTTTTGGGGGGGGGTTGAGGTAGGGTCTCACTCTAGCCCAGGCTGACCTGGAATTCACTATGTAGTCTCAGGGTGGCATCGAACTCATGGTGATCCTCCTACCTCTGCCTCCCGAGTGCTGGGATTAAAGGCGTGCACCACCATTGCCCGGTAAACAAATAATCTTAACTATCTAATGGTGTGTTAACTCATACCCTTAATCCTATAGACTGGGTGGCTCAGATTTGTGGTTTAGGCTAGGTTCCTGGTCAGCCTGGTACTGATGAGACCCTGGCCCCAAGAAAGACAGAAGGTAGACAACAAAGTATTATTGTTGTAGAAATTCCCCGTGACAAACAGACAAAGCCGTTTCAGCAAGAGGAGAGTTTCATTTATTATTATTATTATTATTATTATTATTATTATTATTACGAATTTGGGAATTTACACCTGTGGGCCAAGCATATATGAAGCATTGGCCCCGAGCCAGGGTTACAAAGGGGTTTTATAACAGGGTACAGAGATGTGTATGTGACATCACACATGTAAATTAACAAATCAGGTAGAACACAAGAGAGCTCAAAGTTTAAAATGGGTTCTGGAGAAATGTAGATAGGCCTCTGATCTCACCTCCTCCCCTACCTTCCTTCTTGATCTAAGCTTGCCATATTCACAGGCCAAATGGCAGGGCCAGTTAACAAAGGCAAGTTAAAGGCACAAGTTGCATTTGGTTTAATTGGCTTCTGGAAGTACAGATAACCCCATAGACATAGACAAAGGAGTGACAGCAAGCATTCTCAGTCCTCTCTTATCTCGTCCTAAGCTTGTGTTCACAGACCTCAAACAGATGCTGTCTCTGTCTCCATGTAATCTTCCAAATTTGAGTAATATTCCTTCAGTAGCGTTTTTAGCGATATCCTAATATTCCATTACAATTCCCCCTTTTTTTCTAAGCATAAATCTTCGTATCTTTTTATTTTTAGTGAAACCTCCTGGTATTCCTGCAAACTACTTGGAGTCTTACTGCTTTCAAACATTAATAAACGTTTGATTCACATAGAAATAACATTATTCTTTTTAAAATACAGATTTTTCTTTCCCTTGCTGCTAGCAAGTCCAAGCTTCAACAATTCTGCAAAACACTGCTGTCAAAAATTGTAACAGGGTGCTCACTTCAGCAGCACATATACTAAAATTGGAACGATACAGAGAAGATTAGCTTGGCCCCTGCGCAAGGATGATACGCAAATTCGTGAAGCATTCATATTTTTTAAAAAAATTAAAAGATGGACTGGAGCTTTTTCTTTTGTGAAAAAAAATGTAACAGGGTGAGCTGGGGGTTAGAATTTAGATAATGCCCAGCAAAAACTCCAGTGCACCCCAAAATTTAAGGAGTACCCAAATTCTTGTCTACAAAGTTAAAGAATTAAAATCATAGACAGTAAGATATTAAGGTATAGTGGGAGACTTTATTATTTAAGGGAACATGGGGAGTTATAGAGTTCTCCCGCCACCAGTGTGAGGAGGACACGTGTGTGGAGAGTTTAACAGAACAGAGGGCTCCCATCATGAGAAGGAAAGGTTCATGTGGGAAAAATCTGGAGCCTTCCCTCACCCCAGAAGGCCTTACCTTTCTAAGGCCTGGAGATTCAGAGGTCCTTCTGCTGGCCTGCCATGTGAGGTAGAGAGGGTGGATTAACTGTTCAGTCAGTATTTCCTGCCCTTGGTGGGCAGGGTGACAGGTGGTTGGGTCATACCTAACCAATCAGTTTTAGCGCCTAGGTTTGGGCTCTGGCTAGAGATACCTCCCACTCAAGGGGATGGGTCTATGGAGCTGCCTGACCCATCACAATCCCCCCTCTGAAGAAATAACCCTAACTGCTGTTAGGTTACTGGGGTATGGAATTGGAAAAAAAAAGCACCAGAAAGAAGTAAATACATGTTTAAGAAACAAGAGTTAACAATACCCATTTTGATCCTGTAGGAAGCAAGGCAAAGCTCTGACTGGGGAGGGGTTAAGGAGGAGTTTGGCAACATTGTGTGGGGTCTCTCTCCTAAACTCCCACAAAATATACCTGATTCTGTGAAGCTACAATGTTTTGCTGGATAATGTTCAGATATTTCTTAATCTGGGTTGACAATTAGCAAAATATATAGCCAAATAGAAGGACTATTTGTCTGTCTGTATGACTGACTATATGTCTGTCTGTGACTTTTAGAACTTAACAGGATACAATCTGTTATCAAAGCAGTCAATTTAACCAGACATTGCAAACACCAATAGGACTGGGAACAGTTTTCCATTTTAAAATCCTCAGGCTTCTGCCATGTGTAGTTTAGTCAGGCTAGAGCAGGGCTGAGGTCTCTTCCTCAGGGGCAGGTGTCCACCAGTGTTTGACATCTAGGTTCCTGATGATGCATTGGCTGTTACAACTGGCTGAGGATGCTGTCTTCTTGACTCTGATGTAACACCTTTATATCATAAGTATAGGCCTAATTTCCTAGGGGTATGTGGATCCCTTGTGTTACAAATTTAAAGGAATGCCCCCCCCTCAATGGCAGAAGAATCTGGCCAACTCTTTAAATCTAAGCAAAGAGACATTGCTAAATAACTAGTATCACCAATACCAACAAGATTGAACAGTTAGAGCTCTGAGTTGTCTTAATGTTGAGCTCCAGATTTGCTTCTTACAATATACCTCTCTCTTGTGGGGGTTTTATCCATTTAAGACCTAAGCCTGATCTCATGGAGCCATGCATTTAAATCCTTGGCCCTCATAAACACATGATCATTTTATAATATAAGTTCTATTTTGTCTAAAGAAAGGCACAGAGTAAACATTTCCATTGTAATAAGGCACAGTGAAGAAAGATTGGACTAGTACAAATTAATAACTATCAGATAAACTATAAGGGTAATTTCTGCAGTTTGATTTAAAGGCAGACTGACTGACTAACCAGGGCTGGACAGAAGCAGAAGAAAGCATAGGTTACTGTAAGCCAGTATGACAAGAGAGCCTAGTATTTGAGTCTTTGTTGACATCATAATATTCTCTTACTGGGTGTTTAAGACCATGCAGGCAGCCAAAATGAACAACACAATGTATTTTCAGTAATGGTTCTATAGGAGAGGCTCTCAGGAACCTGTGAGGAGCTCTATGACTCTCAGCATTGTGTCATCTGTTAGGATAAGTCAAGGCCATGTTGACCACGTGGCATTCCCGCTCTTGGGAAGCCTGGAGTATCAGTCTCTCCTGATGTGACTTTTCTGTTACAGATACACTGACTTGGAGTCTATCTCTGGGTCTTCATGTCCTCCCTGATCAGGAAGTCAGGCAACACCAGAGGCTAGGAGCCAGAGGTTTCCCATCATCTCCTGTGGCCTTTGACCTGGGAGTAGGAACCAAAATGTTGGTTATCCTTTGACTCCAATGTTTCCAATTGGCTCTGGCCTTTACCTGTGGTTATTAATCACTCAGAGAGAATATACTCATCTGATTAGCAAAACGTAGTTAAAGAAATACAGAACGTATCTAGTTAACAAAGAAGATCTGGTTAGAGAATAACACAAAGGTTTAAAATCATTCTGATCAACATTTAAGTTTAGTTGTCAGGTGACAGTTTAAGCCACTTTTGGAACATAGAAAACAGATATAAGTATCTTGTCAGCTGTAATCACAGGCAGAGCATGTTAGTATCCTTAAAACTGTATCTTATAAATAACTTTAAATCAATTGATTTGGCCCAGAAATCACATTATAGGAAAAGTCAGCATAAAATCTTGGCATCTTTTTTAAAACATCTCTGGCTAGTCTGTGTACTTAGGCAGGTACCAATCACCCTGAAGAAACTAGAGTTTAAATCATTTTTATCCAACAAGTTAACTTTGACTGAGACATTGATTACACACAATTTAAATAAAAGAAATCCCAGTCTTATTGAACTAACCCAGCCTGATTCCACCAAATATTACAGACATTTTAACTGGCATAAAGCAGTTTTATAAGCAACCATCCTAACCATTGAA
Organism: Zapus hudsonius; assembly: GCA_004024765.1. Lineage (NCBI taxonomy): Eukaryota > Metazoa > Chordata > Mammalia > Rodentia > Dipodidae > Zapus > Zapus hudsonius. The sequence continues at coordinate 18,200 of PVHP010034674.1, forward strand.
CCATTTTATAATTTAAGATAAAGTAATATTTAGGTTTGTTAGAATATATTAAGCTCATATGAATTTATCAACATTATTTATACTTAGCAGGTTCTCAGAGCAGGGGAGTTTTCTCAGTTCTCCTAAAAACAAAATTATGATGACTAAATTATTTTAGAAGACTTAGATGGTAACATCAGTGATAGACACCTGACAGAGCCAGGATGAGCAAAACAGGAACCATCGTAACATTAGTGTTTTCAATGATGTTTAGATATACTCTAATAACAAAACAACAACCCCATAAGGGCACAGAACATTTACATTGCAAAGATAGCATTGGGCATGGCAAAGACAGATTGAACCAATACCATATTTAAAACAAACAAGACAACATCAAACTCTATCTCCAAGCCTGATAATATTTTTTTACTTTATTGTCCATAATGAGTTACAACATTTAGTGGGCAAACAATGAGTTGTTATCCCCAATTCTCCACTGCCCTCCCCTCCCCCCTCCACTGGATAACCTCCTCCATGGGTCGTCTGGATCAGTCCTTGTGACAGGGGACCATGGATAGCCTAGTATTCAGCCAGGTTCTCCTGGCCATGCCTCTGGATAATCTCCCCCACCACGGCTCTTACAATTTTTCCGCCCCCTCTTCCGCATAGTTCCCTGAGTCGTGGTGGATGAGTATTAAGGCTGCTTTAAGGTTGTGAGCTTAGAGGTCTTTGTGTCAAAATCATTGGTTTCTGTCTCA
>PVHP010034675.1:0-18932 GCA_004024765.1 Zapus hudsonius
TCTTAAACTTTACATAAGTCAGGCTCTCAGAAGCTGCCTTTACATAAAGCACCAACTCCTCCCTCCCAGGGACCCACAAGGTATCTAAGAGCAGGATGACTGCCTGGCACCTGTGCCTGTTTTGGGGTCTGCCTCCTGGATGCTGCATCAGCTGCTCACCTTTGCACTTGAACTTGTTAGTCACTCAAAGTGTGTTGGTCTAATCCATCTCATCTCCCTTTGAGGCTGAAGGCACAGAGATATAGCATTGGGCTAACACTGCTGTGACCTTGGATTCCAGAAAGAACAAAACCTCTTAGGACAGGCCCCATACTCTGCAACCCTGTGAGGGCAATTACCTAGGAGGGGGAGGCTGCCCCTGGGACTCGAAGTGATGCTCTGATAGGAGCCAGGTTGAGCCTTTCAAGTGATGGCAGCAATAAGGACTCTGGGCCACCTTACAGAGTCACAGCAGCCACAACGGTCAGCAGGGCCACATCGCGACAGGACTGCTTGATTCTACCAACTATTGTCTGCTATTCTAATTCTCCCTCTGTCCAGCCTGATGCTCATGTCAGGACCCCAGAGATAAACTTGGAGGCGCCATACATCTTTATCTGCTCCTGTAAAAAATATCTTTACTTATTTACTAGAGAGAGTGTGTGTGTGAGAGAGAGAGAGACAGTGAGTGTGAGCACACAAGGGCCTCTTGCTGATGCAAACAGACTTCAAATTCATATACCATTTTGTGTGTCTGGATCTGTGTGGTGACTGGAGAATTGAACCCAGGCCAGGAGGCCTTGAAAGCAGGTGTTTCCAGCACTGAACCATCTCCCCAGTCCCAGATATTCATTCCTTTTACCAATGTGGCCACATTGAATAAATCTCCTGTTTCTACCCATATTTTAATTGGTGTATGGGGACAGGTGGCCAAGCCTAGCTTGTTGGGGCTACTGGAACCTCTTGGGATTTTTACCCTAGAAACTCCAGCTGCTCTTAGCCCTTGGGGGGGAGGAGGACCACATTTTTCTACTGCTCTGTGATAGTGGACCTATTTCCTCCTTTTTGACATGACCATTGGCCATAATGAAGTGGGAAGGTTGTGGCAGCCTTCAAAATACCTTGGCATGAAGTCAAGCAGATAGAACAATACAGTGAAAGCCAGGTCTTTGCTCAGGATGATGGGGCTGCTCATCTTCCTTCCTGGAAGGAGAAGGGGAGAGACCCTAGGCCCTCAGCTGAGATTCCCAACTCCCTCCTGCCTCTCCCAGCTGCACACAGGCTCAAGGTGTGCTAGAGAACACGGGAGGCAGAAGGATGGCTGTCATCAGGTTTCCCCAGGAATAAGTAACACACGTGGCCCTTTAGGGGACCCTTAACTAATAACTCTTGTGTGACTGTCCCCACCTCAGGTCTTGTTCCCAAGGGCACATTCAGGTCTTAACAAGTCACAGAGGAAACTCGTCAATAAAGTGTGGGAGGATTGACAGGCTGGTGCACGGATGCACCCATCTGAGCAGAAAAAGATAAAGATACTGAATACGCTAAGATCACGGGAGGCCGGGGCAGTAAGAGGACCTGCTCAAGAATGGACTCTGGACAAGTATTTCAAAATCTTCTGTTTTCTTTTGGTTAGGGTGACCCCCCCCCATGTGATTCTCATCATGCAGTACCCACCATCCAAAGGAAAGCAGTTCTGATTGGTCTATATATAGGGTAGCAGCTTTGTTGTACTGACCCATAGATAATTTAGATTGGCCATATTCAGTTATATCATTTGGTGATCTTGGGTTAACTTCTGTTAAAATACAGTTTTTATTTATTTATTTATTTACTTATTTACTTGAGAGTGAGAGAAAGTGACAGACACAGAGAGAGAATGGGCACGCCAGGGCCTCTGGCTACTGTAAATAACTCCAGACACATGTGCCATTTGTACATCTGGATTTACATGCGAAATGGGGAATTGAACTCAGGTCCTTCTGCTTTACTGGTAAATGCCTTGCTGAGGCATCTCTCCAGTCCAAACTACTTTTTATCACTGCCCACCGCCCATAGAGGCAATGATAAAACACACACACACACACACACAAACACACACACATACACACACCGCTTATGGGTGGAAGAATGCATGTTCTCTCTTTATTGCTCTCTCTTTATTGCTCTCCCCCTATTGCCGAAAATGAAACAAAATATATAGACCCCTTGGCCAATCAGGGAGCTGTTGGTCAGTCTATGATAAGAACCTGTGCCCATGGCAGGCATGATGTGCAATAGCCAATCAAGACTGCCTCTTGGAACTTATTTACACGCCAAGCCCGTAAGCTGCCAGGTGCCATCCTGAGATTAAGCCAGGGTGTGCCTCCGTGGGCCCCCAGAGGCATTCTTCCCCGACTCTTTTTTTTTAAATGAGCAGAAATGGGATGCTTTTTGGACCAGCCATGCATTGTAGGAATTCACTGAAAGGAACTTAGTCCCTTTAAGGTCCCTCAGTTATGTCTTTATCTCCACATATAGAGTATCTGCATATGAATTCTGCTAATAATTGTTGCAAAGTTTGAAAATATATAATTGTTTTCCAATCAGCGCATGTTTTGGCATGCAGAAATTGTTCAAATTATGGATTTTTTCATAAAGAGCAATTAAGGCAATTTAGGGTATTGGTGATACAGGTGGTGTCACTTATTTAATCCATGTAATTCATTAATAGCACAAGATTTAGATGGGTAAGATGTGGGCTAGAATACCAAGTAGTATTTATTTACACTGTGTTTCTTGAGATCCCAACACCGGGCACCTGTTGTGTCCACAGCCTGCACAGACCCCATTCAGTTGGCAAGTTTGTCAGGCTGTTTAACAGCAGCAGCGTAGACTGTGGATGGCCTGCCAAGCCGAGGGAGACCTTAGGAATCACCTTTGTCAGCGTCTGCTTCTTAAGAGGGGGAGATGAATGTCATGCCCATTTCAGACTTTCCCAAAGCTACCAGCTTTCCAGGACTCTTCTGTCACTGAAATAGAAATGTGTTAAAATCACTACATTATTGATTCGATAAAGTAGGATGAGTTAAGGAACATTTTACGTATAAAGTCAGGAAAGGTTCAAAAACATAATTTTAAATTTCATATACAGGATTTAGAGTTAGCTAAAATGAATGATTGCAGACATTCCAATTCTAGTCCTCAGAAAACACAAAGTACTAAATCTTACTCAAACATAAATTAAAAAAAAAAAAACAAGTATCCTGATGTCCATTAAATAATGGAATGCTAAATTGAAAATCTTCCAGTGAGAAAACCCAAGCCCCAGAAAAGTGTCCCTGGTGAATACCAAGGTTTGCAAACTCTGACTCCCTGGCCAAGTGTGGCCAGGGGCAAAAGAAGGTTTTTAGCATATTACATTTTTGAGGGGGGAAAACTGAGACAGCAGTATTATTTATTGACATGCGAGAGTTCCATGCCATCCTAATTTTAGTGTCCATCAAGAATGTGACACAGGAACATAGCCAAGACTACTCATTTGTACATTGTCTATAAACTGAATTAATGTTACATCTACAGAGTGGATGGTTGTGACAAAGACAGGCTGATTTCTAATGGACACTTGTGATGGAATAAATAATCTCTATGTCACACAACTCTTCCAGGAAACTGATGAGGACACTTCTTAAGTCATGATGTATAGCTTTCATTGCTTTGGACCTGAGCCAGATACAAACAAAACAAACTGTAGAGTAGTGTCATCTAAGAGCATAATGCAGACACCCTTAGGTAAAACGTTTTAGTGAGTTGAACGTAATATCACACAAATGTTCTATACACCTAAACAGGTTGATCCCAGCATGGGTCAATATTGGTTTAGCTTTTAAAGCTCAGTTGTTGCATCAAACCGTATGAACAAACATGAAAGTAATAAACAAGTGAAAATCCCATAAATGCAGAAAAATGCTGTTATATAGTCAGCGCTGATCATGATAAAAATCTTACAATAATCTTTTAACCCTAGTGAAAGCATGTACAAAAAAATGCAGTTAATAGCTTCCTCAGCCCTGCAAAAATGAATGTTTTTCCCTCAAAATAAAAAACCTCAATGGAATGCCCCTTTACCACTTCTGTAGAGTATGATTGGAGATTTTAGTCAGCACAAAAACACAAGGAGAAAAATGCATTCCAGTTGCAAAGGATTCGTGACAAGCCTTCACTTGTGGACACTAACCATATATGCAGGGAATCAAATAACATGAAGAGAACAATCATAACTAATGAGCCTACTTTCTGTAGGGCACAAGGTCAGTATACAAAAATCAGTTTTATGTTTATATTTTCATCAAATAATCAGTAGTAAATTTAAAAATACACACCCATTACAAAATAAACATCAGAAATAAGAATGAACTTACCCAAGTATATGTATGACCTACATTAAAAGCTAAAAGAAATTAAAAAGACCTGAAAGTGTTAGTTTCCATGATCCAATATTAGTTAAATGTTAATTCTCTCCAAACTGATTTGAACATGAGTTCAAATTAATGATGCTATTACAATCAACACCCTAGCTAGGTTTCTTTTTTCTTTGCTACTGTCTTCATTGAGTTTTTGTATAATTGCTAAATTGATTAAGAACTATTAAGGAAATTAAAATGATTCCAAATGGTCAGATTAATTTTTAAAATGAAAAATTGGAATTTACAACCATATGTTTTTAAGTTTTATTTTACAGGCCACAATACTCATGATACTTTGGTCAAAGCATAAAAAAACCCAAAAAACAGCTGGTTGTGGTGGCACACGCTGATAGGATATTGCTGAAGAGGCAGAGGCAGGAGGGTCAGGAGTTCGAGGCCAGCCTGGGCTACACATTTTGGGCTGGAGAGATGGCTCATTGGTTAAGGCACTTACCTCCAGTGTCTAAGGCTCCCAGTTCAATTCCCTAGGACCTACATAAGCCAGACCCACAAGGTGGTGGCCCTGGCACTCTCTCTCTCTTTCTCTCTCTCTCTCTTGCTCTCTCTTTCTCTCTCTCTCCCTCTCTCTCTCTCTGCTTGAAAAATGAATAAATAAAATATTTTAAATTTAAAAAAAAACAGACCATAGATCAACACAATTGAATATAAACCCTGGAGTAGTAGCGTCATAACTGAACTATTGTTTTTCTACAAAGAATCCTTCTAATACACAAATAATATCCTGGACAAAACTCTCCTGGAACAATTGGATAACCTTATGAGAAAGGAAGGAAGGTGAAGAAGGGGCAAGGGAGGTAGTAGGAATAAGGGAGGGAGAGGGACTTGAGCAGATTTAGACAAGAAACAAGGTGGACTTGAACAGAGTGAGTGTTTATACATGTTCCCTGACTTCCAGGGGCTCACAGACACTGGGAAGAAAATGGTATATGAGACAAGAGAGGCACACTGTAAAAGCTTTATGGACAGTAAATATGGTGTCATAACTCTCAAGTATCTAAAGAAGAAGGTGTTGGTTTGATTCAATTTTAAAGGAAGTGTTTAGATAAAATTATGGTTTCCCTAAAGATGTCCCTACATAATCCCAGAAGCTGTGAACATGGGTGCTACCTTACATGCAGAAGGAACTTTAACGATGTGCTTCAGGATGGGAACTCTGAGATGAGGAGACGATTTGTCATTATCTGAGTCCATACAACCCAAGCAAGTGGTTCCTTACAGCTCTGGAGGGGAGGAAGTCTAAGTGTTTAATGCATTTGTGGTCACTTGTCTCCAAAGATGATTGAACTTGAACTCAGTATGTATCTCTGGCTGGCCCATGATCTTCCTCCTCTGACTCTTGAATGTTGTGACCCAATATTATTAAAATTTTAATTCTGTCCAAACTGAACAGAGACATGAAACCACACAACCGGTTTGATCTGAATCTTATGAGGACAGTCAGTGTGTAACCCCCAACCATTACTGAAGTTGGCTTCTATGCTGTGAGCCCTTGGGAGAGACCTGAAGTCCTTGACCAACAGCTCCAGATCAGCCTCCAATTAGGGACCTGCAGCAATTGTCAGCTGTGTGAGAGACTTCCCAGTCACCTCAAGCAGGACAGTACATTATGTGATAACTTACATAAGACAAGATTGCCTTCGAAAAGACTTTTTTTTACAGGTAATAAATTTTAAAATAATTATTTGCTTTGGTATATGTATTAATCAGGGCTCTCCAGAGGAACAGAACCAACAGAATGAACTGTAGTAAAAAGGGGATTTATTGGATTAGCTCACGACAGTCCCACAATAGCAATCTGCAAGCCCGAGAGTCAAGGAACAGGTAGCTACTCAGTCCACGGGATTGGATGCCTCATCAGTTCCAATCCAGCACTGAAGGCCTGAAGGCTTCCTTGGGAGCCAATGTTCTTCAGTCCAGGCTGTAAGGCTGAGGAAACTTGGATTCAATGCTGAGGAAAAATAGCTGAGCAGGATGGATGTATGTCCAAGTCATGACAAGCACCAGTAGCCAGGTGGAAGGAAGGAAGAGAGAGAGATTTCCTTCCCTTGGAGCTTCCTTACATTCTGTCTTCTACTGAGAGGGCCACCCACTCTAAGGGAAGGACTCACTATGGAGAAGAGACCCTTTTCTTTAGTTAACACTTCCTGTAAGCAAACTCAGAGACCCACCGAAGATTATTGTGGATTATTAAACAGGTCAAGTTGACAACAAAACTTCACCATCACAGTATACATGTAATTTTATCATTTATTAAAGATAAAGGTAAATTTGCATACTGAGATGATCTGTATATTTTCTTCTACTGGCTGAATTATAAATAGTTTAGAATAATAGACTCTATCTTATTTGTACTAATATTCCAAAGAATTAGTCCAGGCTTGGCACATAAAGGTACTCAAAACTATGAAAAAAATAAAGAGCGAGCAAATGGGTATTTAATCAGAAGAAAAATAGTGCATGAAAAACTAAAAAAAAAATAATTAAAATAAATTCAGTGCTTAACCAGGGAAATGTCAAATTAGAATTTCCATTTGAGGAATTTATCCAAACTAAACTCTAAGCATTGATCTTTAAGTAAAGTCACTTAATTGTCATTCCTAAAGCAGCTTGATCCTTGGGTCACACTGTGTGTCCCCTTTGGCATCTCTGATAACATGACACAACTTGGTACAGGGAGAAGTTCATATGGCTATGCTAGCCTGGTTTTTCCATCAGAAAAAAAATCACTTGTTTAATATCATCATTATGAATAAGCATATACATTGTATGAGCAAATCTTGTGATGGTGTCCCTGTTTCCCTCCTCTCTGTCCCCTACCCACTGGGTCTTTCCTCAAGCACATACTGGATCTGTCCATAGGGTAGAGGTTATGAACTGAACCAAAGGTAACCAGTTTTTCTTTTTTTCTTCCCCCTTTGCGCATTGTCTTAATGCAATTATTTTTGTAACTAAAATGTTCCAATCATTGGGATTCATATTCTTCTACAGGTTTCATACAGGAACCTCAACAGCTTTTAATTATTATGCATTATTTCCTCCCTCTAAGGCCCTGAGCACATATGAAAAAAAATTCTCCCACTATGGTTTCTAAGAAGCCTACTGTGAACTCCCATGTATGATATAAACCTCTGCCAAACACATAAATTTCTTGGCTCCTAAGAAGAATCTGAAAGAAGGATAATACTCTATTTGCTTCCAACACAGCTATACTGTGTAGAACTCCAAGTCCCAAATCAGTTTTAAAAGACCAAGTCTCAGGCAAGTTGACGTGGTTCACATTTTTTAAATTAAAGAGCATTTTTTACTCTTTTTATAGCTGGCAGGAGGATCGTGGTGCTGTCTTATTGGTAGTGAATAATCCTAGAATACCTAAATAGTTCATTTATAAAAGTCTTCTACAGAATGGTGCCAGACCTGGATGCAAACCCAGAGAAAGTGAACACCCAAATAAAATGATCTGCCTGACTACTCATATGGGGAGAATTGGGGAACAAAACTGTGACACCCAAGAAGTGTCAGGCCAGTCACTCAGACTAAAAAATAAAAATAAAAATAAACCTGGCTATCTCGCTGCAGTTCATAACCTCCTACACTATGGACAGGTCCCTATGGAGAGATCCAGTCTGTGCACCCAGGAGGGACCCCAGTGGGTAGGGGACCGATGGGAGGGAAATAGGGACACCTTCTCAAGATTTGCTTTTACAATGTATATATTTATTCATAATAATGATATTAATTTTTTTAAAGTGGGTGAATCTTTTACTCATTGTGACAGGGAAAGGCTAGCAGCATGAGCTCTGGAGTCAGAGTCATCGTCTAGGATTCTCACTCCATCTCTTGCAAAATGTCTGTAGAACCAACATGGTGGAGGAGTGACCAAAGCATGTCATGACTTGGCATCAGCTCATGGAAACACAAAACAAATAACCCTGAGGACCAAAGAAGAACGGACTTCTTACGGATCTCTTCAGTCCTTCAGCCTTTCAGATTAATCTCTAAATTCAAAGAGAATCAAAGAACCCAGTGAGTAACTTCAGTAAGATTAGACCACAGTCAGGGAAAATGCTCCTGAGATGATTAAAAAAAAAACATGACATGTCGATCTCTTTGAAAGGAGGGTGTGTTTTTACATCTAGTCAAACTTTATAGACATAAGAAAGCCACAAGGACCCAGGCTCCATGCTTGATGATCAGAAGAAGGAAGACTCAGAACTCTAGCCTCTCGAGGTTGGTACTCTCAAGTGTGTTTAAATATGGAGACAGATACATAAACAATGTGATGGGAATCTTGAGGTTCCTCATCAATATATGCCAGTGCACCAATAAACTTAAGGTATCCCTGCATTCTTATTTTATGAATTTAAAGCATTAAAATCCACAGGCCAGAGGGTAAGGTTTACAGAGACTTTATTAGATTAAGAGTAGGAAAGAGAAGGGAGTGCATAGAGCTCCCACCATGTGGAAGGCAGGAAGAGAGGATAGAGAGACCATGTGGGAGAAGGGGTCCCCTCTCTGTCCCACTCCATCCATGATGAGTGGGAAGGCCTACCAGAGCAGGTACCTGGAGGGTCAGGTGTCAGCAGAAATACACACCCAAGAAGAAGAAAATAGAGGAAGCTGCCCCCACCCTGAGTCCTATTTATTATCTTATCGTGGTGGGTTTTACCTTCAGGCTCAGGTGAGTCTGAGAGAGAGCTGATTGGTGTGGGCTCAGAGGGCTGGCTGAGGAAGAGATCAGCACACCTGAGTAGGGGGCAAGAGAGAGCTGACTGGATGAGACTGGATAGGCAGTGTGATCTCTCTTTTGGTTCCCTCTTTGGATCCTCTCCCTATCTCACTACCGACAATTAAAGCTACCTGACTAATTCCCTCTCAAGAATACTGTGCCAGGGCTGCTCATTCTCTATTGTGAGGTCGTGATGGAAGAGATGTGTCAGTCCCTGGAAATACACTGATTTTAACAATGATGAGACTGGTTGAAAGTATGTGTCAGGCAGACAAACTGGGATGTCATTGGCTGCTGTGGCATTTGACCTGTCTGTTTCTGTTTCTTCTCTGAGCAATGAAAGTATAAAGTTCACTTGATGCTCATTAAATCCTAAAGGATAAAGGGTTCTAAAGAAGGGCCTTTTTTTCACAGAAATGGACCCTAAGATCAGCATTTGAACATGTCAATATTTTAGAATTTTGATCTCAAGAATTCTGGTCGAGGATTCAAGTGAGACAGGAAAGCGACCAAGTTCATAAAGTGTGACCAAGAGTTAGCCCTGTGAGCACCTCAAGATTACTGCCACCTGGAACCCAGAAAAGAAAAGAAGAAAAATAGCAGTTTTCAGTTCACATGTAACATCTTAAAGCATATTGAGCGCTCCTAAAAGCTATTGTTTTGTGAGTCATATCTAAAAATATTGATCTTATGCACATTAGAAATAAGAAAATTCTAAAATATCTCTAATATTAAAGTCACAGTACTACACATTCCATGCTAAATGACATGCTCTATGAAAACAGCTAATTTTTTAGAATAAAAACAGTGAAATAATAGCATTTATAAAAATCTCTTTAATATCTATTTTAATAAAAAAACAGACTCTTACATTTTGTGCAAGTATACAATGTATGCATGTGTGTATAGATGCTTATATGTGTGTGGTTGCTCAGACAGATGTACACAGATTTACAGGTGCATGTGTGTGCACATATGTGTGAAAGTCAGATGTTCATGTCTGGTGTCTATCCCAATCACGCTTCATTTTTGCTGTCTTAGGGAAGCCGTTTCTCACTTGAACCCAAAGATTGCCAATTTGGGTGTTCTTGCTTTCCAGTTTTCCTTTCAGAATCTCCTGTCTCTACGTCCTTAGAGCTGCATTTGATTATAGGTGGGCCAGTATGCCTACCCAGAATTTACACCAATGTGGGATCCAAATTCTAGTCCTCATTATCCACTTAGCAGCTCCCTGGTGCCTAGATCCTTTTATCTGACCTGATGCTTTGGTTTGAGCTCAAGTAGAGCTTTGGTTGGAAAAGGGAATAAGAATTTAACGTCCCCACAGATAATAGTGTATAATCTTCTTTGATAATGAACCAAAACTTCACAAGTCATAATTTATTACAGGTTGATTTCAAAGTGGAATTTTGTATCCTATCTATGAACATGTTCTACTCTATTTTCTTAAACCCCATTTTTAAAATCTTATACTTTTGAACAGATCTTTTAACTAGGTTTGATTTCATAATACTGTGCACTGCTTGTATGAAAATTACTGATTTACATCGTTAAGCAAACATTCCAAAGGCTGCCAGATTTTTATACAACTTCAAAATTTTATATTCATTGATATTTCTGTTCATCTCATGAGATAAGCCATTTAGCTTTGGGAAATTGTTAAGCTCACAATGGTGGGGATGTGTGGTTTCCAGAATTCTAATGTTGTTTTTCTTGGAAGACAGATGTCCTCATTGGCAACAAATTCTGTGAGTGATTTCCTTAAAGTGACAACCTCACTTCATTCACTTGGGAGTAAACGTTGGCCAACTATCCAGGTCCAAATAACCATGGAACGACTATCTTTTCAAATTAATCACACAAATGCTGTTCTTTGAAACCATTGTACAGTATATCCAGTATACAGCAGAAGTACTTTATAGTTGATTTACATTTTGTCATATAGACTAGTTAAGCCTCACACTTGAAAGTCAGTATTTAGTTAATTATTTGTTACTGCTTTCTCAAGGGTTTTTGTGGTAAAACTGGCTTTTCTTCCCATCAGTATAAAAAGCTGAAAAAAGCCTGGAGAAATAGCTCAGTTTGTGAAGTGCCTACCTTACAGTCATGAAACCCTAACTTAGATCCCTAGAACCACATAAAGAACAAAACAAAACAAAACAAACAAACAAAACCAGGTAAAAAGGCCTGTGTTTATAATCCCAGCACTGGGGAGGAGAGGCAGAGACAGACTGGGGCTTGCTGATCAGGTAGTCGAGCCTAGTTTGAGTAGTTGGTGAACTCCAAGACAGTGAGAAATCCCATCTCAAAAAAAATGAATAAAAGGTGGATGGAGTCTGAGGGCTGACATCCCTGGTTATCCACTGACCTGTATGTGCATGTGCACACAACCCTCCCACACAGGTGCTCACATGTGCGTGTGTGCACCTACACACACACATACATACTTACAGAAGATGGAACTGGAAAAAAAAATATCCTGTGAGTTAACCCAGGCCTAGCAAGACAAAAATGACGTGTTCTCTACCATATGATGATCATCTGCTGAAATTGGTTCAATTTCTCCCTATTTTATTCTTCTTGATGTTATTGTAAATGCAATTGGTTTATTAATATCTTTCAGGGGCTATTTGTTTACCTTGCTTTTAAAGAATGTTCTCTCTGTGCCAGAAAAGTTTATGTCCACAGCTCTTTCTCAGAATCCAATGTTCAAAGGGACTGAACAACTTGACCTTCTCACTCTGCACATGAGGAAACAGAGGCCTCATCATTCTCTGCTGCTATAGCTCCCAGCCAGGAAGGTTCTCATGTCTCCCAAGTTCCTATTTTGAAAATCACTGTAAAAACCTGTCATAGGTACATATGTGGAGTAGAACAAGCTTTGGCTTTTTGGTTTTCCCATTCTTCCCATTCTTCATTAGCCTTCATTGTAAACATAGCATTCTTGGGATTTGTTGAACTTGCTTTCTTTCAAATTACACAGCTAAAATGATTAAATAAACAAAGGTGGCTTAATTTCCTGCAGTCACTTGGTTTTGTCTCTGGTTGTTTGTGGACTGTCCAAGGAAGTGACGTCCACTCCTCCCTTGAAAGATTACACCTCAAGCTATCACTCCTACCTTCATTGGGCCTGAAGTTTTCTAACTTGATTGTTTGTGTTGCAGGCTTCCATGTAACTGAGTAGACAGTAAGGAGGCCTCTGCATAGGGAACACAGGGTGGGAGCCCTGGCTACCAGAGCAAGAGCTGAAGAGAGAAGCCTTGGGAAGGTGTGACCATCTGACAACCTGTCAGATGTTTGTTGGGAAGGAGCCCTCAGAGCTCCCTGTAACAGCTTTGAGATCCCTTGAGGTATGGTGAAGGTGGAGGGTCAGGAAGATGTCAGTGGCCCTGGCCAGAGGTGGCTGTGCAAAAAAGTTGTGGAAGGGAACACTCAGACAGAACCCTAGACCTTTCTGGAAAAGAGTTAGCATCAAGCTCTGAACAGGTTCAATCTTTTTGCCTTTACAATCAGGTGTCAGTCTAGAACAGTTCAGGGATACATAAACTGCAAAGGCCCTTGTTAATTTTTCTTTTATAAAAGCATGCATGCTAGGTGTGGGGAACACACATACAATTCCAGCATTCAAGAGTCAAGGAAGTTTGGCCAGAGTGTGTGGCCAGATTGGGCCACAGAAATTTGCAGGTTAGCCTGGGCTAAAGTGAGACCCTGCCTCAAAAACACACACACAAAACTAAAAGCACACTTAGACACGTTTTGATGATATACAAATACAAATTCTTCTTTTTTAGAAATACAATTCACAGGCAAATTTTAAACATTCAAGGTGGCACATGGTAATAATAGGTAAAACAATAATGCGGAGAAACAAAATAAACTTCCTTCTTCATTTCTATGTGTGGTGACAATGTTGTATCACTTCAGAAATATTTCCTAAGAGTATTGCATTATAAAATCGCACCTATTATCTAGTAAATGCTGGGGGAGTTTTTTTTAAAAAAAGTAATTACTTGTATTTCAGAAAAAAGTCTTGTTAACATTTTCTTCTCACTTCTAAATTCGTTCTAAATTTCTCTTTCAAAATCAGATGAGAGACCAAAGGACACAAAGCACATTGGTTTCATTTTGATGCTGATGACTTGGCTTTAAATATTACCTGATGGGTTGAAATGCTACTTTCTTGCTTAGAGATGAAAATAATGCAATTTGGTTATTACTTGAAAATGATACATCTTTCCCTGATTACTGGAAAATATTACGAGAAATACAACCTGAATGTTAAAAAGCAAATAAAGTTTTTATGACCAGCTTTAGTTTTTTTTTACAATATTTAATGCACATATACCTGCCATTAAGTAACCTTCTGTTATCATCATGCAAGCCCTTATGATCTCATTCCTCCAAGCAGGGAATTTCCTTTCCTTCAAATGACTTCCACGACCTGAGCCTCAGTGCTGTGACCTGCAGAGGGCGCTCTGATTGCAGAGGGTCAGTGAACCCAGCAGCAGATAGATCAGAAAGTGGGAATGAAGGTATTTCTTTTGCTTCTACCACTGTAATGAATACTAGAGTTGATCTCACCGTTCCCCAGTGCTGCATTTCCCAAGTACTCCTTTCTGTTTGAAAGGGCAAGTCATTTCCCTCTTGACTACATTGCCACAAAGGAGACAGAGGGTCAAGGCTTTTCGAATGGAGGGTTGTCATTGAGATGTTCCTGAACATTTATAGTTGTTCCAGGATCATGGTCTGACTCTCTGGCCACGTGCTGAGTGCCAGCCGCACAGTGAGGACACACAGAGCATGTGGCTAGTGCATGTCCACATGAGAGAGAGCCAGCAAGGAACATACATGCACATGCCAAACATTGCCCCGTAGAGTTAGCTCTTGTTTAAAGATCACAGCGTAGTAACTAAAATATACTGTCTGTAACATACTAGGGAAGACGGCTCTATGCTGATCCTTGAAGAGAGAGGCAAAAACATATCCTGGACCTGTGCACACCATCTGAGCACCAGGATCACCCTGCCAAACACGCCCATCTCTTCGAAGCCATTAGAACAGATGATAGGGTTCAAAGAGGCAAGAAGGATCCCTGCGAAGAGCAGGGCTCCATATGCAGTGAGGAGACCTTGGAGAGTCCTTAGGAGAGAACGGATGTAGACATGACTTCATGTCTTAATGTTCGGTGTTTAGGAAACTGAGCTCTAACTCAAAGTCTGGGGCTGTGGAGAGCTTGCATCCAAGAGGGCATGGGAAGGCTTCCCTAGAGCTGAACCCCAAAGGGCACCCTGAATTTGGACAGATGAGGCCACTGTACTCCAGGCCAGAAGTGAATGAGAACAGGAAACACAAATAGATGAGGAAGGGTGTGGACAAGCAGTGACCACTCCTTACTGAGCACTGACATAAAGACTCGTGAGCGTGATGTCCTCACTTGAGACAATGGAGACACTCCCGAGATCCTCGGCAAGAGAAACTGCCTAGTTGGATCCGTGTTCCTAAAGGGGGGTGGAGCATGATGGGACATGATGAAGTCCTCCCTCCATTGTCAAGGCCGTGAATATTGTCCAAATGACAAGAGATGAGGTTTGACTTGTGTAACAGATGGAGGAGAGGAGACGGAGGCGTGAGGCAAAGGCCAAAATCATGGCCTCAAACATGGATGACAGAAGATAGTGGGGCATCAGCTTCACTATATGAACAGGAAGATCTTCATAGGATTGATGGCAGGGCTGGTATGGAACATTCTGGATTTGGTGAACAGCAACAGGAAAGAGGCGGCTACAACCAAAGAGACAATAACTGGGGAGGCGTACATTAGCTACTCTTGTGGTTTGAGTGTAAAATGTCCCCCATAAGTTCGGGAGCCCGAATACTTGGTCCCCATCTAGTGTCACTGTTGGAGAAATTGCGGAACCTTTAAAAGGTGCTGGACAAGTGGGTCATTCAGCCTGGCCCCACATCCTGTGTTCCCCCTCTGCTTCTTGACTGTGTCTCCAGACTCTGCCAGCATGCCTTCCTCGCCATGGTGGATTGGATTCCCTGCACTGTAAGCCAGAACAAACCCCTTCCTTCAGCTGCTTCCTCGGCTGCTTGGTCACAGCAATGAGTATTAAGATGAACAGAGCTATTCACACTCTAATAAAACACTTGAGGCAATTAACTTATCAAGAAAAAAAGATCTGTTTAAACACATAGTTCGCTAGTCCCAGTCCAAGATTGGGGTCACCGGTCAGGTTGGTGTATCATGTTGGGAGTAACTGCTTACACCGTGAGCCAGGATACAGAAGGATCAATAGGAGGTCACTGGCATCCACCAATCGACTCTAAGAACATACCCTCAAATTTCCCAGGGACCTCCTAATTAATAATCACACTTCCCAAAGAAGTGACTACCTCCCTCAAGGGCCACTTTGGAAACCAAGCCATTCACACAGGATCTTTGGGGGACACTTGAAAAAAAATCGTACATGGTGTGGTAAGAGTTAATAATAAACCAGGAGCTGCCTACATCATCCAAAGCGGACTGGTTAAGGTTCATCAGAGACATGACAGGAACAATCCAGCTCAGAATTTCTGAAGTCCCAGGGTAATTTACAACATATCATGGAAGGCTTTGGCTTAATCAAGGGTCGTTAATCAAGGATAGCTGTTTCAAAACTCAATCATATTATTTAGGGGGAACCTTTTATTTCAGAGAATAAGGTGCTGGGGAGAAGAATATCATTGCTCATTTGCCAATATCTCACTTAATGGCCCCAGGGCCCAGCCCAGTCCCTTTCAAGTGACAAAACTAAAATAAGAAAACAGAGCTGCTGCAGGAGAGGCCTTGATGAGGTCGCTTGTGAGACTGTTGAAAATTGGAACTTAAGCTGAGGTTGAGTCAGACCCTGCACGTTGGGAAATCGTGAAGACTTCTTCTTATGGAATGGGTGTTCCTAATGAGAAGCTTAAGAAACAAAGTTCATTCCATGTGCAAATGTTTCCACCGGATGTGTTTTCTCCCTAAAACCACAGCAGAATAAAAGCAATTTTCACAAAACATCCTTTAAAATTGAATAGGTGATAGCTAGGCTTTTTAATCACCCCCCACCCCCTCCAAGTCCCCAAAATAAACAACTTCCTTTCAAATCTGAAACATAAATCATAATTGTACTTTCTTTCTGGGGCTTCTGCCTTTTGTCAAATTAACAGCTTTAGAAAGAAGCACATATTTTTAGTTGACCTGCAGTTGGACCTATCATTTCTTGCCCAAACTGTTCTCAGACATTTTAGTCATGGAGGAGAGAGAGGACACACTTTCCAAATCGACTGTGTGTGGCCAGGATCCCATTCTAGGGCCTCAGGCTGCTTAATCGCTCTTCCTCACAAGGGGCTCCTCTTGGCTAATGATGCCTTAGCTCTTAAGTTTTCCCTCCTCTTAATGAGTGCTAATAAAATGCATTTAACTCCACTAATGCAACAAAAACTCAGCATTATTTCATTGTATCTACTTAATAAGAACCTTGTTTAATATCAGATTACAGACCCCCTCAGCCAAAGCATCATGGTAGGGGAAGTAGGTCTGCGAGAAGGGAATATCAGATGTCATAATTTGGACATTCCTCCTTAGTATACCCCGCAGTATTGCGTGATTGCTTAATTCATTTAGACCAGCTAGACTGATCTGACTGCCAAGTGCTGTGTAAAATTTACTGCAATGCTAGGCAACCAAACCCACCACACAAGCTAGAAATATAGTATCGCTTTCCTCAGGTCCTGCTCTTAACAGTTGTCTGGGGGGGAGGCGACAGGCACTGAATCAGATACTGTTACCAGAAGGAAGAAGCCTTGTACTGGCCTCGTGTTACAAAAGTTACAGCAAATCTAATCTTGATTAATAATTTGTTTTCCTTATTGTTTAGGGTCTCATTTCAAAGCTGTTTTGAGTTCAGATGTCTCTTCACCAAGCAGTGATGTCTCCTCTCCCGGTTGCCTCGGCTGTAATTTTCTCTCCTTTCCTCTAAAACAGAGCTTCTCTTAAGTGCTGACTGGTAACACATATCTATGGAAGGCTTCCCATTTAAAGAAAAGAATCCTTTTAAAATCTGAACAACCATTTCTGAATTAAAGTTTTGCGGATATTAGATTTTGTTAAAACGAGACATGTCCATGGAACTCGAAGTGAACCTTTAAAGCTTCCCCTATAAATATTCCTATTAATATAGGAAATAGTCATGGCTGTCTTATAGCCTAAAAAAGATGCCATGTGGAGATTCCTTCCTTTTATAATTATCTAGAAAAATCAGTGAATAGATCTGCCTGTGAAAATAGTTTACCAACTATATAAAGGGGTAATGATCACCCCCCGAAAGGCCTGTAAGTGGTCCTATGCTGTGAAAATAGTTGAACATGGAAGGACTTTGAGACCAGAAAGTTACGGATGCTGAATGTCTGTATGTGTCTCCAGTAAAGCTTTGGCCATGTTAAGTGACAAACATAGCTGATCTCCTTTCTCTCTGCCCTGGTTTTACTTTGGTTTGTGAAGAGGAGCTTCTAGAACCTTCCAGCAAACATAAGACTGGTTCTTCCCTCTGGCTCTGTAACCTTGTTGCACCACATCTGAAGTTTCCAGTAGAGCCAACACCTCTCTACCTCAAGAGCAAGAGTACAGTTGTTTTAAAACAATTCTGGGAAAGATAAACAACTTCTGACCATTTCTAATTATAGACTGAGCGCTTTGGTTTATTTTTTTCTATGCCCAAGTTTCTGGTTAGAAACTAAAAGATATTTCAAAATAAAGTGATAATGACCTCTAATGATTGCATGAAGTATCCTCATAAAAGCCAATTTGTTGTCGTTTGTGGAGGAGGGAAGATTAGCATGCAAATATAGCCCATAATCCATTTTACCTGGATCCTGAAACTTTATAGTTATAGACCGTTTAATTTTGGCAAGTAGTGCTGAATAACTGTACATCAAATCCCCCCCAACTTAGTTGATTTTCAGTGTATTCTAAATAGTTCTATGGTCAGACTACCGGTCTTCACAGATGAAAATTAGATTTGCAAGAAAATAGTTGTCACTGAACCTTTCTTAAACAGCACCCCCACACACACACACAACCCTCAAAAGCCGGAAGATTAGCTTTGGCTAAACTCAGTTATTGCCCAAACTATCTGGGATTAACCCGTTTCTTAGCAGACATATCCCTCCCTGAGGTGCAATGCTGGTTGACTCAGGAAACTGTGGGAAGTGTTTCAGTTACTTCAGGGAAGAAGGCTAAGAAGAGAAGAGGTTTATTGGATTCCTAATATGCCAATGCAGCTAAAGGCATCTTGGCTCCTGGACTCCTAAATTTAAATGTCGCCCATCCAGGAGCAGCCTTGCCTGGGCTTTCAGATGCTCTTAGTTGTCTCTGCCGCAGACAGTCTAGAAGAGCCTGAGTGAAGGAAGAGGGGCTCTGAACCTGTGAGTTCTGAACTTGAAGGGACTAGAGGAGGGAGTTCCTTAATGATGGCGTGAAGATCCCATGGGCTTTGTTTGGTGATTTCTGAGTCCTGGCTCATTACCTGCCTTGTTCCTGAGCTATCTCTTCTCACTCCTGCCTATTGAATAGTGGATTCTCTCCCCTTTGTTTCAAATCCCACTTATTTACCAATGGCTGTGTGTGTGTGTGTGTGTGTGTGTGTGTGTGTGTGTGTGTGTGTAGGTTTGTAGGGATATGACCTCATGTCATTCCTCAGGTGCTGTACACATTGGTTTAATATATATATTAAATA
>PVHP010034676.1:8818-19040 GCA_004024765.1 Zapus hudsonius
GGAGGGAGGGAGGGAGGGGAGAGAGGGAAAAAAGACTCCAGGCGCATGCACCACCTAGTGCATCTGGCTTTACATGGGTACTGGGGGATTAGACTCAGGTTCTTATCAGCCATCTCTCCAGCCTAATCTACATTTTTTAAATCAATACCTCTAGACTGGCTGGCCAGAGATTGTGTTCTGGTCCACCTGTTTTTGCCTCCTCAGCACTGGTGTTATAGGTGCTCACCACCATGCTTTGCATTTTACATGTGTACTGGGGATCAAACTCAGATCCTCATGCTTACAGCACAAGCACTTTCGCAACTCAGCTATCTCTCTAGCCTACTTTTTGTTTTGTTTTGTTTTGTTTTTCGAGTAGGGTCTCTTTCTAGCTCAGGCTGACCTAGACTTCACTATGTAGTCTCAGGCTGGACTCAAACTCACAGCTACCCTACTACCTCTGCCTCCCGAGGACTGGGATTAAGGAGTGCTCTATCATGCCCAGCCACTTTTTAATATTTAGAAGAATTCATCTTTAAAATATACCTGTTCATAAACACAGTATTGTAAAGAAATGAACATGTCTCTAGGTCTTTTTTCTAATCAAGGCTAAGTGCTATAACTTTGTTTTACTCCATGTTTACAATTTTTTTAAGTGGTCAAAAGACTCTTTCTTTCTTTAATTAATTAATTTTTTTTTCGAGGTAGGGTCTCACTCTAGCCCAGGCTGACCTGGAATTCACTGTGTAGTCTCAGGGTGGCCTTGAACTCATGGTGATCCTCCTACCTCTGCCTCCTGAGTGCTGGGATTAAAGGTGTGCACCATGACACCCAGCACCATGTTTACAATTTTTATAATAAATTGTTATTAGGATGAGGTAAACAATACATAAGCATTTCTTTCAATTTATAGATGGTTCTTACTGTTTGAGAGTATGTTAAAACATTGGGTTTATATATTCCTAAAATGTTTCATTAATATTTCTTTGAATGCTTTCTTTCCTTGTTTGTGTTCTATGCTGAGCATCATTTAACAATTCTTTCATTCATAATCTGCACAGATTCTGGTGCCTTCATATGAGTGTCAGTTATTCCTGGAGTGAACCCATTTGTCTCGGGCTCCCTGGTGTGGGGATTACAGGCACATGCTACCATTCATTTTATGTGGATGCTGCGGTTAAAACTTATGTCCTCGTGTTTGTTGCCAGACAGGCACTTTACCCACTGAGCTCTCTCCCTAGCCATAAGATTTTTAATGCAATATTTTAGCAGTTTCAGCATACTTACCAAAGATATTCAGGAACTGATTTTTCCATCAAACATTGTCTCCTTGTTTGGTTGAGAAATAAGACAACAGCTAATGTATATATATTTAGCTATATGTGTGTGTACGTGTACACATAGTCATGTGAATGCACAGATGTTGTGTACTTTCTGTGCATTAATACAGAAGCCAGAAAAGAATGTTGGGTGAAACCCTTCAACTTTAATTTCCTTGAGACAGAATCTTTCATTGAACCTGGAGGTGGCTTTTTTTTTTTAAATTTTCCTGGCTGGCCACTGAGCCCCAGGAATTCTGTCTTTGTTCTCCTCATCACTGGGGTTAAAGGTATGTAAAACCATGTCCAGCTTTTTATATGTGTTCTGTGGATTGAACTCAGGGTCTCATGCTTGGGGAGCAAACACTCTTAAGCACTGAGCCATCTCTCCAGCCCCATATTTTACATATAAAATGGAGAACATAATAATTTATTATATAAGTACCGTGCGCTAACCGATTGTGCAATTGAAGCTCCCATAATAATTTATTATGTGCTTAAATCATAGAAGTATTAGTCTCCAATATATGAAATACTTTTTTTTTTGGTTTTTTTGAGGTAGGGTCTCACTCTAGTCCAGGCTGACCTGGAATTCACTATGTAGTCTCAGGGTGGCCTTGAACTCACAGCAGTCCTCCTACCTCTGCCTCCCGAGTGCTGGGATTAAAGGTGTGTGCCACCACGTCCAGCTGAAATACTTATTTTTAAGCTAGCTTATAAAATAATAGATTTATTGTGGAATTTTCATACATATATGTCATTATACTTTATTCTAATTTGTTCTCTTCCACTGCTGTCCTCCCCCTCTTCCCCTTCTATCACATATATTCCATTACCCTCTCTTTCCTTCCCCTCTAAAAATCTCTTCCTCCCTTCTCTTGGTCCCATTTCTACTTTTATATCCTATGCACATGTGCACACACATGCATGTGTGTATATATGTATATATTCATACGCATACACATGGAGTGAGGGGTAGCTTATAGAATGAGAAACAGTCTTTGCCAACTGTACATCTGACAGGGGTTACTATCTAGAATATAAAAAGGAACTGTAAAATAAAACTCCAGAAAGTTATTCTTTGGATAAATGGGCTAATCAGATGAATAAACACTTCTTAAAAGGAGAAATACAAATGGCCAATAAATTGCAAAAAGAGTTAAACATCCTTATCCATCCAAGAAATGCAAATTAAAACTTATTGACCATTTTAATGATCTCTAGCCACTGCAGATGAACTCTAGGTACATGCACTACTTTGTACATCTGGCTTTATATGGGTACTGGGGAATTGAATCAGGGTCATTAGGCTTTGTAGGCAAGTGCCTTCCCCCACTAGGTATCTCTCCAGCTTCTTATTTATTTATTTTTGTTTGTTTGTTTTGTGTTTTTTTGAGGCAGGGTCTCACTGTAGCTCAGGCTGACCTGGAATTCACTATGTAGTCTCAGGGTGGCCTTGAACTCATCGTGGCAAGCATGTGCCACCACACACACACACACACACACACACACATATATATATATATGTATATATGATTTGCTAATGCTATACAAGGTCTTCTAAGATATTTCATCTAAAAAACAAAACCATTTTATTTTTAACAGGTTACTTTTGATCCAGAAGTATTTTTCAACATATTACTTCCTCCCATCATATTTTATGCAGGTTATAGTCTGAAAAGGGTAAGTAGATTTGCATTTTACTTACTTTCAACCGCCTTAAATTTCCCATGGGCTTTATATTATTTGACCCTCCAGAAACAGGCCATTAGGTCCAAATTCCCCTGCATTTCCCTCTCTTTGTTCTTTGTAGAGCTAAAATTTATATCTGTATAAGAATGCTTTGTCTTACTGATTTCTTATAGCAAAAAATGCATTTTTTTCATTTGTTTTTCAAGGTAGGGTCTGTAGCCCAAGCTGACCTGGAATTCACTATGTAATCTCAGACTGACCTCAAACTCAGAGTGATCTTCCTACCTCTGCCACCCAAGTGCTGGGATTAAAGGAGTGAACCACGAGGCTCACCTGAAAAATGCATTTAATATTAGCATAACAAACTAAAACAGAAAATCTTTTTTGTCAAATACTTGGTAGTCATGCTAGCACAATGTAACTTTTTGTGTTTTGTCAGAGACATTTCTTTCGGAACCTTGGGTCTATCTTGGCATATGCTTTTCTCGGAACGGCTATTTCTTGTTTTGTTATTGGGTAAGTACTTGAAACTTAAAATACATTTTAACTCTCAAGTTATAATTCTAAAATAATTTATTTCAATTTATGTGGTATTGTATTCCTGAATATGTCTAAGGACTTTTGAAGTACAATATACTCACATAAGTAATAAATTTTAACTTTAAGGCCCAGGTATTAGCTACATTTAAAATACCACTTAATAAAAATTGGAATTAATTATGAATACAATACTCATTCCATTTTCGTAGTTTAACTGTATTTTATCTTTTTAAAAATACTTATTTGCAATGGGAGAGAGAGAAAGAGAGGTAGAGGGAGAGAGAGAGAGACAGAAAGAGAGAGAGAGAATGGCAGAATCAGGCCCTCTAGCCACTGCAAATGAACTATAGATGCATGCACCACTTTGTACATCTGGCTTTATGTGGGTACTTGGGAATAAACCTGGGTTGCAGGCAAGTGCCTTAACCACTGAACCATCTCTCCAGTCCCTATTTTAACTTTTTAAATAGTTGGTATTTTCTCTAAAGTAGGACTATGTTTATTGAACAGGTCTATAATGTATGGCTGTGTAACACTGATGAAAGTAACTGGACAGCTCGCAGGAGATTTTTACTTTACAGATTGCTTGCTGTTTGGTGCTATCGTTTCAGCAACAGACCCAGGTATGTTTTACATGACTAGAGCTGACATTCTTTAGGTACAGTAGTTTCCAGTTGATGCACATGCGAACATTTCTTTGAGGCATAGAATCTATGATTAGGTATTTCCCTAGCACTATACTTTCTTTTTTTAAAAATATTTTATTTATTCATTTTCAAGCAGAGAGATAGAGAGAGAGAGAGAGAGAGAGAGAGAGAGAGAGAGAGAGAGAGAGAGAGAGAGAGAGAGAGCACAAGCACCAAGGCCACCACCTTGTGGGTCTGGCTTATGTGGGCACTGGGGAATTGAACCTAGGGCCTTAGACACTGGAGGCAAGTGTCTTAACCACTGAGCCATCTCTCCAGCCCTATTTTCTTTTTTAAAATATATTTTTATTTATTTATTTGAGAAAGAGAGAAAAAAAGAAAAGGAAAGGAAAAGAGAAGAGAAAAAAAGAAAAGAAAAAAGAAAAGGAAAGTAAAGAAAGGGTATGCTAAGGCCTCTTGCTGCTGCAAACTATCTTCAGAGACATATACCACTTTGTGCATCTGGGTTTATGTGGGTACTGGGGAATTGAACCTGTACTGGCAAGCTTTGCAAACAAGTACTATTGACTGCTGAGCCGTCTGACCAGCTCTAGTTCTATATTTTTCCTAGTTATGGATGAATAAGCAATTCATGATTTCTTTTCGTTTAACTACATAACTTTTTCTTTTACTCCTTTTTTTGGAGTAAAAAGGGGAATTTATAGGGGTAGCTTACAACAGTCCAGCAGTAGCAGTCTGCAGGCCCATGGGTCCATGTGGCTGGATGCCTCAGCTGTCCCAGTTCAGCTCTGAAGGTCTGAAGGCTCCCTGGGGAGCTGCTGGTCTTCAGTCCACGATGTAAGGCCTAGGAAACTAGGTTCCAATGTCCAGGAAGGGTAGGAGAGAGGATGTGAGTTTAAGCCACAAATAAGCACCAGCAGCTGGTGGGAGGAAGGAAGAGCTCTTTTACTTCTTTATTACATTTGCATCTTAATGGTCTGCAAATTGATGCTGTCCTGATGAGGGCTATAAGGTATTTTCTTCAGAAACTTAAGTTGATCTTTATTCCTACTGATTGGGTGTAACAAAAGAAAAACTAGATTTGTTAAGATTGGCAATGATTATATACTTTCTTTTAAATTTCTAGATAATCAGTTCTCTAAAAATCTTTTATATTTAGCTATCTGCATCTAATAGTAAGACAATTAGTTGTTTTTGTTTTGTTTTGGTTTGGTTTGAGACAGGGTCTCATTCTAGTCTAGACTGTCCTAGAACTCACTTTATAGCCCAAGCTGGTCTCCAGTCTACTGGCAATCTTCCTGCTTCAATCTTCCAACTAGGATGTCAGGCTTGGGCCACCATGTCCAACAAAGAACAACACTTTTTAAATTGATACTCAACATTTTTAGTCATTAGGGAATGCAAATCAAAACTACATTGAAATTCTATTTCACCACAATCAAAATAGTAATATAAAGAAAATAAGTAACATATACTGGTGAGAATATGGGATGGGGGTTAGATGAACCCTTGCTGTAAGTGATGGCTCATGTAATCCCAGCACTTTGGAGGCTGAGGCAGGAGGATTTCCATGAGTTTGCGGCTAGTAGATACAGTTGGGTGAGTTCCAGGCCATCTTAGACTATAGAGTAAGACCGTGTTTCAGTACAGGGAACTCTTAGACACTGCTTGTAGAAATATAAACTAGTTCAGCCACTATGAAAACTCCTTTGTAGGGTCTTAAAAAACAAAAAAATAAAAGTACCATATCCAACTATACTACTTCTGGGTATTTACCCTAAGGAATCTAGATCAGCCTATTGCAAAGTTACTTGCCACCTCCCCTCCCCCCACATTTATTGTGACAGGATTCAAAGTAGACAAGTTATAGGATCAGCCTGGGTCCATCTACAGAAAAATAGATAAATAAAATGTGATATATATGCACAATGAAATTTTATTCAGCCATAAAAATGATTTTATGTCATTGCAGAAAAATGGATAGAACTGGAAATCATCATGTTCAGTAAAATAAAATAGACGAAAAAGTAAATGGCATGTGTTTTCTCTCATATGAAGAACCTGAATTGAAAAGAAAAACCAAAAAACAAATATAAAAATAAAACATAAAATAGACTAGTTAGGAAAAGGGAGGGGCTTGGCTGAAGGGGGAGGTAGAGGACGGTAATGGGGGTTGAATATGATTGGTAAACATTATATTCATGTATGAAAATATAATGAAATCCATTATTTTATACAATTAATGAATAGTAATAAAAATGAATAGGGGTTGGGGAGATCTATTAGCCTATTAGCCATTAAGAGTGATTGTTATACAATCATGAGGACCTGAGTTCTAGTCCCAGCACCTATGTAAAAAGCCAGGCATGGCCATGCATGCCTGTAACCCAAGCCCTGAGGAGGGCTAGAGACAGGAGGATTGCCAGAACTCACTGGTCAGTTAGTCTCACCAAAACACATCAAACTCTCCAGTGAGAGACTCCATTTCAAGAAAGTAAGGTAGAAGAGTGATTGCAAAGAACACTCCAAATCTGGGCTCTGCACACATACCAACAAACACATGCACACCAAAAAATAAAAGATTAAAAATGAATGGGGAAAATAGGTCACAATAGGAACATAGACTGGGATTTTTAAAAATATTATTATTATGAATAATTATATACATTGTATGAGCAAATCTTGTGATGGTACCCCCAATTCCCTCCTCTCTGTCCCTCTACCCACTGGGGGCCCTCCTCAGTGCTCATACTAGATCTGTCTATAGGTTAAGGGGGGGTTATGAACTGCACCGGAGGTAGCCAGTTTGTTTTTTTCTTTCCCCTTTAAGCGTTGTTGCTGAGGGGGGCAATGTCTCTGGATATTCTCCCCCACCATGGCTCTTACATTCTTTCTGCCCCCTCTTCCACTCGGTTCCCTGAGTCATAGTGGGTGAGTTTTAAGTCTACTTTATTGTTGAGATCTTAAGTATCTCTGGGTCTTTGCCCTGGGTTGTGTTGGTATCTGTCTCCATTGACTTTTCCTGGGTTATCTGACTTG
Organism: Zapus hudsonius; assembly: GCA_004024765.1. Taxonomy (NCBI): domain Eukaryota; kingdom Metazoa; phylum Chordata; class Mammalia; order Rodentia; family Dipodidae; genus Zapus; species Zapus hudsonius. Next base: position 16,035 of record PVHP010034676.1, read on the forward strand.
ATGTGGTGATTGGTCTCATGCCACTTTCTCATAGGTTTCATTTGGGCCCTGTGTGATAGGCCAGGGGTGGTTCATCTCCTGCCAGGATGTCAGCCATCATCCCATGACTTCTTGTTGGAATTGAGTTATCCCCAGTTTTCTCACTGCCTTCTGAAAAATACAGTCTCCGGCGGAGAGTGAGATCAGTATAGTTTAAATGAGACAAACATTGCTATTTTGGCTAGATTCTAATGGGTGTAGCCTCTCTGTAGCTCTTTGGTAGTGGGAATTTTCCCTTGGAGCTCAGGTTCTTGGTCCCCATAGGCTTTTGCCAATGGATCCCAGTTCCAGTTAAGGGTTCCTTGTCACTGAGGGGATCTCTTAGCCAATTAGTAAGCTGTACCCTCCTAGGTTTAGCACCACTATTGCACAGATGAGCACTTCTTGACTTGCTGGTCTCTTCCATATAGCAGTGTATTCAGCATTCTTGTGACAACTGTCTGTATTATATATCAGTGGTCTCTGCTTTCTCCAAATATCATTGACCAATTTCCTCTGGCAGCTCATGCAACAGCTTCCAGTGCTACACATGCTACCATTTGGGAGCTGGTTACCCCATTCTGGATCTAGCAGGGTCTCTTGATGTTGTTTGACGACACTTTGTGATTTCTTCAGCAATAGGGTCTTACCTTAGGCCTGGGGCAGGTATTCAAGAGCTTTGACAGAAGTCTGCTTCATTTTGGGGACCTTGTGGGTCTCTTTGATCAACAGCTCAGTGTGGGAAGGAACCAATAACTGGGACAGGGAGATGCAGGCCTGAGCAATTATTCTTGAGGTTAGGCTTCTCCCATTCTATTCATTGCCCCTCTTACCAGATGGTTCACACTGCTTCCTCAGGAGCTTACTGTATGAAAGTTAGGATTTTATGGTGTGGATTCATTATTAGTTTAGTTTATTATAGACTAAGATTTTATTTATTTGTTTGATATTGGGAATAGAGCCTAGAGCCTTGCTCATGCTAGGCAAGTTCTCAGTCATTGATTGATGTTTCTAGTTCCTAGACTGAAGTTTTGGAAATAAGAATAGCAGTTTTCTTTTATCATCATTTGTGTGTATATTTGTTGAACTGGTGAACAAAGACTTAAAAACAACATGTGCAAAAATCAATTCTCCTTTGTGGCCCAGAACTTTTTTTTTGTGGTGTGCTTGCTAGGCAAGTGCTCATCCACTGAGCTAAATCCCCAACCCCCAGAACTTCTTGTTCAATATGACATATTTTTTCTTTTTTTTTTTCTTTGAGACAGTATCTCACTCTAGTCCAGGGTGACCTGGAACTCAATCTGTAGCTTCTGGCTGGTCATGAACTCACAACAATCCTCCTACCTCTGCCTCTGTGTACTGGGATTATAGGCATGCACCACCATGCCTGGCCCAGGCAGTATGAATTTTGATAGTTATAAAGAGTATTGTACTCAAGACTGTTCAAAATGATGATTGGGAAGGTTCTTTCTAAGATTAAACAGCTGAAAACCTAAAAGCATAGGCAGTGAGAAATTTCACATGCACTGAGTCAGCATTACAATTTTCATGTTATAGATGAAGACTGCCTTTTTAAAGGCTTCCACAATGAACATGAGGTTTGGAGTTGAAGATACATGTCTTAATGTGAATGGATGATGCTTGTTTCAACATAGTATTGGCATAACCTATAGATCTGCAGTATTCATGATCTGAACTAATGTTAAGAAGTGGGTGTGTCAGCAGTTAAGAACCAAGCAGATTATCCTAAAGCAGACCATAAAGTAAATTGCTTCAAGAAATCAGATGCCAAAGATCTCAGGTGGAGAGCTTTGAAGTTGCCATAAATCTGTCCTTAAATTGGGTGGAGATAAAAGGATTACATAATTAGACTAAGCATGAATTCTTTTTAAAAAGAGCTATCTTGGGACTGGAGAGATGGCTCAGTGGATAAAGGCACTTACTTGCAAATCCTGATGGCCTGGGTTCAAATTCCCAGTACCCTTATAAAGCCAGATATACAAAGTGGCACATGCATCTGGAGTTCATTTGCAGTGACAGGAGTCCCAGGTGTACCGATTTTCTCTTTTTCTTTCTGTCTGCCTGTACCTTTCTGTTTGATTCTCTCAAATAAATAAATAAAAATATTTTAAAAGGGCTATCTTGAAAAAATCTTCAATTTCAGCTTTGGAGGAACTAAGGTGACCTGAATGGACAGTGAAGGAATAACATGTAAAATCTCTTAAATACAAATTTATTGACTTTGAATAATTTTGCACATAAAACCCTTCCACACAGTTTGTAGGAAGTCAGTATGTATTTTTGGCTTGAAGCATCTCCCATGTTTTCTGTAGAGGGAATAAAAATTAAATTTAAAGTTTTCTTTTACTATGTGTGCAGACTTTGGAAGTTTATTCTGTTTCATCTTTTGACCTTATAAGTTAGTCATCTTCTTTAATTGTCATCCAGCACAGTTAAAGGTAGGGTCCTAAGGTTATCTTTGAATTCCTATGTTAAGTATGATAATACAGCATGATGGAAAGGAGGAAAATGTGTTCTGTATGTCATGAGAGATGATTTTGAAAGATTACTCAGGGCTGGGCATGGACAAACATGCCTGTAGTTCCAATACTTGAGAGATGGAGGAAAGAAGTTGGAGATTTTTGACCTGAGTTATGTAGTGAGACCTTGTCTCAAAATAAATAAATTAAACACCAGTCAAACAAAGAGAAAAACCGGAGGGCCATTTTAGAGAGATGTTTATGTTGAACATTTTTACCTTTTGTATTGCTGGGTATTGAATGTGTGACTGAGCTACATCTTTTAACCGTCTTTTTACTTTTGGGTTTTTCAAGGTGGGCCTCACTCTGACCTGGAATTCACTATGTAGTCTCAGGCTGGATTCACCTCACAGTGATCCTTTTACCTCTGCTGCTTGAATGCTGGGATTGAAGATATGTACCACCATACCTGGCCTCTTTTTAGTTTTTTTTTTTTTTTTTTGGCCTC
>PVHP010034677.1:0-18842 GCA_004024765.1 Zapus hudsonius
CCAAGTTCTTTGCATTCTATTTGGCTTTATTAGATACCTTGAAATTGGACTCACCCAAGGTCAGCCAGGCCAGGTTGCTTCTTGTGGGTGTGGGGATGCAGAGGCTGGGTGGCTCCCTGTGTGTGTGCTTGGTATGTTAGAAACATGAAGGGTCAGGGATCCCAAAACTTACCTATGGTTGCATTCACAGTGCAAAGACAGGAGAGCTTGGAAGTCACCTTTCCTCTGTATATGTCTCATCAGGAAGACAAGCAAGGAGCTGTGGGGAGGCCCCTTTGCTCAGTATCTGAACAGCCACAGAAGTCAAAGCCTGATTTCCCAGGGTCCATCGTGGCTTTGCCTGTGGGTTGGGAGCAAATGAGTTGAGCTCTCTGTTTCCTAACCTCAGACAGTCATAGCTTCTGCTCTCATCCATGCCTATGAATGAGCAAAGGCTCAGCAAACAGCAGCTGTCACTATCGTTGCTGCCCAGAGCCCTTATCCTCACTACCAAGAAGCCCCAAACACCGGACATGAATGCTCTCGAAGAAGATACCCGGCTACCATGGCACTGATCCTATGTGTTGTGACTGTGCATTAGCCTCCTGCAGAGCTGTTGATGTCGAGCTGGAGAGATGGCTCAGCAGTTAAGGTGCTTGCATGCAAAGTCTAAGGACCAGGGTTGGATTCTCCAGTAGCCATGTAAAAAGCCAGATGTACAAAGTGGCATACGCATCTGGAGTTCATTTGTAGAAGATGGGGCCCTGGTGTACCCGCCCATTCTCTCTCTCTTCTCTCGCTCTCTCTTTCTCTATAAAGCAGAAGAAAGACGTTATTAAAAAAATGAATTGTTGATGTAACATTCACTATAAAATTCTGGCCCAGATCACTTTGGGGTGACACAAAAGACTCTCAGTCTAGGGGGATGGCTCAGTGGATAAAGCACTTGTCATGTGAGCAGGAGCACTTGAATTTGGGTCCCCAGATCTCATGTAAAGCCGGACACTATAGCAAGCCTGTAATCCCAGGGTATTTAGGGAAAGACAAAAGGGAGGGACAAGATAATCACCCAAAAGCTCTTGGGCCAGTGAGCTTGGCGAACATAGCAGTGTACAATGAAACCTGCCTCCAGCAAGGTGGAAGGTGAGGATCAGCACCTGAAGTTGTTCTTTGACAGGTGCAACATGCAGGTGCATGTGCACACGAACACACACACGCACATGCACACATGCACATACACACATGCACACACATGTACACGCATACACACATACATGCACACAAATAAACATGCGTGCACATGTACACACACATGCAAGCATGCACGTGCATGTGCGCACGCACACGAGAACACCATGCCTACCTCATTCCAGTTCTAAAATCCTAGGTGATTTATGAATGAGACACTTGTTCCCCAAGGACTTGAGCTCCAGTGTAACGGCCCGAAGCTCTCTGGCTCACTTCTTCAAATGCTGAGGAGGCCAGAAGGCAGTTCCCACTGTCTAGATGGAGAAACCTGGGGCTCAAAGACTCATCCTGGGCTGCATGTCCTGGCCTCTGCAGATCCCACAATGCACTTGGTGTAGTCCTTCCGTTGTCTGGCCCCCAGCCCTGGGGACCTATGTCTGGTTCTGTTCTGTCTCTAGTGGGACACCATACACACACCAGGCATTGTCTCATCACTCATTTGGGTGAAAAAGCAGCTCCCAAAGGAGACTTAAGGATGATGACATCAGGGAGCACTACCTCCTAAGCCTCTCAGGGCATCCCCACCATCTGAGCTCCAGCCTGAGACTGGCTAATATGAGTCCATTTCTGGCTCTTTATGAATTTCATCTCAGCAGGACCTAGAGCAAGTGACCTGAGGTTTTGCTTGATCAGCCGGAATGATGAGGGTCCCAGTCTGATCTCACACAGTTCCTGACCTTGGCAGGGTGCTGGTAAGGTAACACAGGTCCTAATGGCCCTCGGGGTAGCTGAGTCTATCCCCAAGAGACTTGCTTCCAGCAAGGCCCCTGCCCTCTCTGTGAGGATAGCCAAATGCCCAGGATAGACCATCTGTGGTAGTTTGAATGTATGGCCCCATAAACTCTGGTGTCTGATTAAGACTGAATTTACAATTGAGTCTCCAGTCGGTGGAGCCCTGCTGGGGAAGAGGTGTGTCACTTGAGGAGGATCTTAAGTTTCTCTGGCCCTAAGGCGCCTTCAGAGCAGTTGGAGGTCTGGCTGTTTGTCCTTGCTCATGTCTCTCTGTGATGATCTATGGAAGTGAGTCACGATGGAGTTTACCTTGAAATAAACCCTTTCCTCCCTTCAGTTGCTTCTGGTCTGGTGTTTGTCCAGCAACGCAAAAGTAACTGCCACACAAGATAGAGTTCTCTTTGTAGAGCCTCCTCAGGCCACCTTTAGCCCTGGGGACAGCAAGACTAGGGGACACCTGAGACCTCACCAGCTCACTGCAGCCCCTGCTGTCATTTCTCCTAAAGAGAAGATATTCCCAACATGGCAGCCCCTCGTTCTATAGAGAAAATAGACCCAAGGGAACAAAGATGTGTCCCTTGGGGACATAGAAATGTGTTCTGTCCCCAGCCTGCCTAGCATCTGGGGACACGGAGGTGGTGGAAGCAAGGTGACATTTCAAAGGTTTCTGGTTCCATGAAGGAAAGCTGATGCTATCTATCAGTTGGGCCTATAATTCCTGCTACAATTACTGGTCCCTGTCAGCTTGTCCTGCTTCCTGGTGTTGCCTGTTGTCACCACCTCTCCTCCACTTGTCCTGACCAGGATTATCCAGCTGTTGCTGCTCATTGTCCCAGGTGCACGGCTAGAATCCAGCATCCATCACGTGAAAATGGCCTAATAAGCCCTGCTCTCCTCCTGCTGGTTGGTTACCAGCTACAATACCCTGTACCCACCACAGGCTTCTGGCCAATGCCAAGAGGGGCCCGTGCAAGTGACCCTGAGCTGGGATAGGCTGGTCTTCCTTTCCTACCAATGCCACCCCTCCTTTTTAAAAAAATATTTTATTTATTCATTTGCAAGCAGAGAGATACAGAGAGAGAGAGAGAGAGAGAGAGAACCAGGGCCACCACCTTGTGGGTCTGGCATATGTGGGTACTGGGGAATTGAACCCGGGACTTTAGGCACTGGAGGCAAGTGCCTTAACTGCTGAGCCATCTCTCCAGCCCCACCCCTCCTTTTTTTAAAATGAAAAATGACCGTGTGATTCCATTACGTTCCCATTCAAGAGCCATCCTTCTGGACAAATTGATCGTGACTCTGTTAATGACTATTTGGTCAGTGGTAATGCAGCAGGGGACTGTTTAAGCGGTCCTTCTTGCTGCAGCCAGGGCAATGAAGGATTCCCCAGGAGGGCAGAAGGGAAAGGATCCTCAGGAAGGGCAGAGCCTGAACCCACAGCTCCTGGGAGGTCGAATTTTGATAATACAAACGACCTTCTATGCTTCCCAGGAAGAAGCTTTCTGCCTGTCATCAGTGTCTGCAAGAATTGTGGGTATTGCTCCTCTTTCCCCTTCTGGCCTTGCTTTCTTACCTCTGCCACAGCCCTCCCATCACCAGAAAGCTGTGTGCCCTAGGCTGACGTAGGAGAGAGTAAGACATTGAGTCACTGGGCTAAAGCCGAGGCTGGGCTGAGGAGATGCCTTGGTGGATAAAGTGCTTGCCAAGCATGAGCGTAAGGACCTTAGTTCAGACCCCAGCGCCCATGTCAACGGTGGGAGGCAGAGATAGGAGATCCCCAGAGCAAGCTGGCTGGCCAGCCCAGCCAAAGCAAGAAGCTCTGGGCTCAAGTGGAAGACCCTCTCAGTCAATGAGGTGTAGTGTGATTGACATCACCCTCCGGTTTCCACCTTCATGCACACACTTGTGCACGCGCATCTGCACACTCATATACGAATATGTCTGTACACATGCGCGCACATAACACAACATATATACATGCACAAAACATATTCTGACACCTGGGCTGTCGTGATTGCTCAGTGGGTAGAGTACTTGCTGTGTATGCATAAGGGCCTGAGTTCTGATCCTCAGAACGTATGTAAAATGCCGGGTACCGTGGCAGGAGCCTGTAATCCCAGCTGGGCAGCAGAGACAGGCAGATCCATGGGGCTCATGGACTTAGCTAATCTCGCCAAAATGGTGAGCCAGTTTCAGTGAGAGACCTTGTCTCCAAGAATAGGTAGAAAGGGGCTGAGGAAGAGCCCCCTTACATCAGCCTCACATGTGCCCCACACATATGAACACATGCACACACATGCATACCATATACAAAAAAAAATAATAATTTTTAAAACTGACTCTTTTCTGTTGTGGCCATGTGACCTCAGGGCAGATTTCTTTTTTTTTTTCTTTTTTATTATTTATTTATTTATTTTGGTTTTTTAAGGTAGGGTCTCGCTCTAGCCAGGCTGACCTGGAATTCACTGCATAGTCTCAGGGTGGCCTTGAACTCACTGCGATCCTTCTACCTCTGCCTCCTGAGTGCTGGGATTAAAGGCATGTGCCACCACGCCTGGCTATTTTTTTATTTTAATATTTGAAAATTTATTTATTTGCAAGCAGAGAGAGAGAGAAGACAGAGGGAGAGAGAATGGGTGTGTCGGGGTGTCCAGCCACTGCAAATGAACTCCAGATGCATGTGCATTGGGCTTTATATGGGTACTGGGGAACCGAACCTGGGTTCTTAGACTTTGCAGGAATGTACCTTAACGATTTAGCCATCTGTCCAGCGCAGATTTTCTTTTTTAACATTTTATATACGAGAGAGAGAGAAAGAGAGAGAGAGAGAGAGAGAGAGAGAGAGAGAGAGAGAGAGAGAGAGAGAGAGAGGAGCCAGCCAGGGCCTCCTCTACTGCAAACACCAGACACGTATATCACTTTGTGCATCTGGCTTTACATGGGTACTGAGGAATCGAACTCAGGTCATCAGGCTTTACAAGCAAGTTCCTTTAACTTCTGAATCATCTCTCCAACCTCCTTGGGGAAGATGTTTTTATCTCCGTAAAATGAAGGTCAGTATATTCCCTGCTACACTAAGGCACTTGGAAGTCAGAGGCAGACCTCTCAGGTATGCCTGCTTATGAGTGTCCCCTCTGCTACTTCCTGGCCTGAGAATAGACAATGTCTGATCCAGGGCATTGTAGACCCCTGCCCAGCCCAAGGATGCTCAGTCCAAGCCAGCAACAGCGTATCAACCCTGGCCCAAAGGCAGCAAGTCTGCTGAGCTTCTAGGAAAGCGTGTCTTGTCCTAAAAGCCCTCCCCATGAAGCACTCACCTTGGCACTGCTGGGTGAGAAGGTGACTGCCACCCTCTTGCAAGCATGAAGGTAGTTGCTTGAGGACCACAGCCAGCCCCTGAAGGATGGCAGAGAGCAACCGAGGGAGCCTGGGTGCCACAGCCAACAGACCAAGGTGGGGACTGCTGGTGCACCCTTCCTGTGACATGGCCTGCTCAGGACAGAGAAGGTTCACGATTTCAGGACTGTTATGTGGAATACTCTGGAAATACAGACCTTCTGACCGGATGTGAGCATTGGTATACTTCCTTTGAAGGTGTTGAGAGGGGCCAGGGACGAGCTGGTGGAACAATAAGAAATGGGGGATGGGTGGATGACGTAAGCCATGACTCATCAGCTTTTGGAAGGAGGCAATCTGAAGGCCAGGGCCTGTCACTGGGATTCTTGTCCAGCCCACTTCCAGGGAAATGTGACAAGATTCACCATTAGTAAACTGGGGGGCGGGGGGAAGGGAGCAGTAACTTTGCTTTGGAGCCTTCTGCTGGGCAACCCTTCTGTCCTGGCACAGGCAGCCTGCTGTCCCCTGCCTGAGCTGGGACAAGGGGAGAGGAAGTGCCCTTTCTGCAAGGGAGGCTTCATGGAACCAGGGTACGAGACTGGGCAGGGCACAACCCCCCTCATCAACCTCCCAGAATGTTCCTAGTTATGGCCCTCTGGAGCTGTAAGCGAAGCCAGTGGAGAGAGGGAGGCAGGAAGGAGCAAGTTGATGTGAGAGAGAGCTGCTGAGGCCTGTCATGAGTGGCCTGAATCTCTCTCTCTCTCTCTTTTTGAGGTAGGGTCTCACTCTAGGCCAGACTGACCTGAAACTCACTCTGTATCCCAGGCTGGCCTTGAACTCACAGCAGTCTTATTACCTCTGCCTCCCACGTGCTGGGATGAAAGGTGTGTGCCTCTACGCCCAGCTTGTGGTCTATAGTAATAGGGCCAGCAGGCCGCTTAGATCTGTCTGCAGAGACACAGGAAAAAGAGCTTTTTCCACCAGCCCTTACCTTCCACTGGAGGAGGTGGCCCCAGAGGCCTCTGCTCTGTTGCTCCCCAGTTTCCTGGCTGTGGGGTGTGCTCTAATTAGAACAGGCCTGGCCAAGGGCAGGCGAATGTTCTGCAAGACAAGTAGGGGCCTCGAGGGAGGAGGCTGGGAGCTTATGGTGATGGTGAGCTCCCAACAGTTACCTTCCAGGGCTGAATTCAGGGGTGGGCCAGGTTCATGTGACAGGCATGTGTGTGGGAGGCATGTTGGTATGGGGCACAGAAGGGCTTGTTCATGAGCAAATGTGAAACACCTCTGGGGTTTTGTGAGTGACTGGGTCATGCCCTAGCCAGTGAGAGCCTTTACTGGGTTATCACTGATGGGCCTGGAAGCCACTCCAGAGAGGAGCCTGCACCATCCTGGGAGCTCACCATCCCCTTCCTCTCAAGCTCAGGGTGGGTCTCTGAACACAGTGCCACCCAGGGAGACCAGGAAGGGCCCCTGACCGTGAAGGAAGAAGCTTTCAGGTGAAATGATTTTTATGGCAAGGATTAGAAATATTTTTCTTAATTGATTCTGCTAATTGCCAATCAATACAGCTCATTTGCACCACGGAGGGGTTGCTCCACTGTGAAGTGATGGGGAACCTGCAGGATTCATGGGAAGGAGGACTTCAGGAAAGTTGAACCGTCTCTTCAGGGGGCTGGCTCCTCTACTCCCACCCCAACCCCTTGCCCAACAAGGAACAGGAAAAACAATGAGAACAAAGACAAAACAGAAACCTCAGCAGTGGAGGGGCTGGCTCCCAGCTGTCCCTCAGCTCTGAGGACCCAGGACCATCTCCCATGTAGAGTTTGACCCAGGGTGGAAGCTACCCTTCTTGTCCCAGTTTCTCTCAGCAGAGTTCAGTGGCCTGGAAACACACTCATGTCAGTAGCCAACCAGGATTTCCCGTGGACCTTCTGGGCTTCTAGCTCTGGCAGTTCCTAGGAATTCAATAGTGACCAGAGGGCTGTGTTGTGAACCTTTAAGGAGACAGTGGTAGGAATGAATCTTTAAAGAAGAGTTAGCTTCCAAGAGCAGAAGCTACTTTTTGTGTTTGTGCAGAAAGGGGTTGGGCACGAGGCGCTCAGTGGCTTTCAGAGTCTCTGGGAATCTGGAGAAGTGGTTGGCACACTAGCAATGTCCCCAGTGGGACAACTATAGACCAAGGGGCAGGTTTGAAGCCCAATGCCTCAAGGCGAAGTGGGAGACTCATGTCAGCCTCTACCCTTTCCTGGTTCAGTTTTCAAAAACATTTTATGAATAACCTTCATAGATATCGACAATATACCATGATCACAATCTCCTCCAATCACACATCCCTTTCTTCTTCCCCTTATCCCCCTCTCCATTGACTCTTCTCTCCAGATTGTTCCTCTTCCATTCTGATGTCCTATTCTGCAGATCTCATGTAGGTATCGTCAGCCACCGTGAGGTCATGAATGTCAAGGCCACTTGGTGTCTGGAAGACAGTATTACAAAACACTCCTTTCATTTCTTTTGACTCTTCCATTCTTTCCTCCGCCTCTTCTTCAATGGACCCTGAGCCTGGGAGGGTGTGATAGAGATGTCTCACTTAGTGCTCAACACTCCACTGTCTTTTCTTCCTAGCACTTTAGTAAGGTTTGGTCCCTGCCATTTGAAAAGAGAAGCTTCTCTAACCAAAAGTAGCATTAATATATGGCCATAAACAAATACTTGGAGGGTGATTTGGTGGGTATAGTGTATCCATTTAGCCAAACAACAGTAGTGGTCCCCCCATCACAGGGATTATGAGCTGCTCAGCCATGAGCTATTAAGTTTTCAGTATAGGCATGAATTCCCTCCTGGAGATCCCGAGCGAGCCTCAGGGCTGTGACCGGGTGTGGTTGAGGGCCTCAAATCCAACCAGAGATGATTGGTTTCCTTCCTAACAGTCATACCACCGTTGCTCCAGTTGTCACATTTGGCCTGGCTGGTCATCAGCTCAGTTCTCAATTTGAGTTCCATGAAAGTCCCGGGTTACCAAAGCCCAAGCCAGCTGCATGGGAGTCTAAGCCTGCCCACGTCAGTGTCCATCCCTGCCCTCGTCAGCATCCTGGGGGACATCAGTGGATAAGCTGGGAAAACAGAGTGTAGCAGAGGCTCACTTTCCAACCCAGTCACTGTTGATGTCATCTGCCAACTCAGTGCTGTGTGACAAGAGCCTCCCAGGGAATGTGGACAGATTTGGCAAGGTCTCAGAGGAGACTGTGGCCATAAAAGTAGACAGTGGGCCTTTCACTGGCCCTCTGGATGCTAATGACCTCTGGGCCTCAAGCCACCACCCCAAGTCCTGTGCACCTGCTCTGCTCCCTCCCTTCCCTGCTCCACCCACATAATGACTACCACTGTGCTTCCAACACCCTGGGGCCCACCATCCACCTTCAGATGTCAGGCCCAATGAACCATTATACGACACAGATACTCTCTCTCTCTCTCTCTCTCTCTCTCTCTCTCTCTCTGTGTGTGTGTGTGTGTGTGTTCTGAGGCCAAAGGTTGACATCAGAGGTTTTCCTATATCATTTTTCCACCTTATTTTTATAAAACAGTGTCTCTCACTGAACCTGTCATTCACCAATTTGCCAAGACAAGTTATCAAGTAAGTTCTGGGGACCCTCCTGTCTCTAGCTCCCCTGCTGGAACTACAAGTGTCCACCACCACACCTGACATTTTACATAGTTGCCGGGAATCCAAACTTTACTCATTTGCCATCTGTTTAGTCCCAAGTACAAATATCAAGTGTCAATCAGAACAATTTAAACCTCCGTTCCGTTTGCCCTGGGCTCCTTGAATGGTGGCATACTGCTAGAATGAGGTTTCGAGATGACAGGAATTTTGTTTCTTTCTTTTCCTGCTCATTCCCAAGACCTAGAACCTCACTGGGTAGACACAAGGGACTCAATTTGCTGAATTACCAAATTAAATGAGTGCATGGTAGAATCTGGGAGTCCTAGCAAAATGCTCGAGCTAGCCAGAGTTCAAAAGGTGAGAGATTTTGAGCTCTGCCTGGGTCCCTGCTGTTTTGCTGCCCAGGTTGTTCTTGCTGTTTTGGGGGTTTGCTAGCTGGTGATGTTTTCTCTACTTGGATGTATAGCAGTGGTATTTTCAACCACTGATAGAACTTCCCCTTGGATCTGCAAGCTTGAAATAAACCCCTTCCTCCTCTGAACTGTGCCTGGTTTGAAGTTCATCCCGGCAATGTGAAGCTGACTACAACAGGGACTACAACACGTCTATTGGTTAAAGTAGCCAGTGTGCGGAGCTCTGTTAAGTATGCCTGAGGCGACGAAGATGCAAGGCCCCTTGGAAATAACAACTTTGAGAACAGATCCGAGAGGTGTGAAGAAGAGACCGTGTGCATGAAGGAACATCCCAGACTTGTGCAGGTGCAAAGGCCCAAGGAGGGAGCAGGTGCTGGAGCAGAATCTGAAAGCCAGAGCAGCAGTAGGTGTGGGGGAGGAGCCCCAGAAACCAGTAGTACCCATGAAGGAGCTGGCTGTGCTTGCTGGCAGATGGCTGGAGGGCCAGCCCCAGAATAGCGAGGCAGCCAGTGGTGGCTGATTAATCCATTGAACGTGGGGGCTATTCGTCTTACAGCAATAGCTGACTAACACCCAGAGGGTGGGTACATTTTAAAGATGTCTGGGCCTGGGGAGATAGTTCAGCTGGTAAAGTGTTTGTCTTGCAAACATGAAGACCTGAAGTCCATTCCCAGAACCCTCATAAAAATGCCAGGCATGGTGGTACAAACTTTTATCCCAGCACTGGGGAAGTAGAGACAGACAGATAGATCTCTGGGGCTCACCAACCAACAAGTTTAGTCTAATTGGTGAGTTCCAGGCCAATGAGAAACTCTTTCTCAAAGCACAACACATACACACAAAACAAACAACAAAACAAAGTAGACAGGGGCTGGGGAGACATTTAATGCATAAAGAGCTTGCTTGCTGTACAAACGTAATGACTGGAGTTCAGGTCCCTAGCACCGGCGTCCAGCCAAACACTGTGTCTAGGGTCTGTAATCCAAGCGCTCCTACTGGGAGACAGACAGGAGATACGTAAGGCTCACAGGCTAGCAGCGTGATATTCCTAGCAGTGGACAACAATGGGTGAAGGTGAGGCCCGCCACCCTGGGTTGTCCTCTGGCCGCCACACACGCCACATGGTATGCACATACTCATACACACACACACATCACACACACATACACAAAGATAAAAAAATTGTAAAGAAAACCCATTAAAACAAAAAAAGGTAGACAGGGCCTGAAAGGAATGAAACAGGTTATACATCCGCTGGCTTCCACGTGCATATGTACATGTACTCACACACATGAGATCATACCCATGTACCTGCACACACACGTGCGCACACACAGACACACACACACTCACACATGTGCACATATGTGCACACACAAGCACATGCACACACACGAATGTGCACACACATGCGCACACATGAATGCGCGTACACACAAGAACATGCCCACATACATGCACACACATACACACATGTGCATACATGTGCACACATACGCACATGCAAGCACATACACACACACACTCGTGCATGCACACCATGTCTAAGGACCACCTCAGTTAATGGGCAGCAAGGGGACCGGGCTCCTGTACCTGGACAGTCCCCACTGAAAGCAGGTCCCCCGTGCAGACAGGACTGGCCGTGTGTCTGTCTTGTTAGCTACAGGTGGAGGTGGGGAGCAGCTGGGACCCTGCGAGCAGACCCTGCAGGGGACACTGCCACGAGCTGTCTGACCTTGAGCAGGCTGCTCTCCCGCCCTCTGCGACCTCTGTTTCTGCTCTGCTAAGGGGTGATAATAAATCCCTCTCTCTGGTTTGCTGGGAGGATTAGATCAGATTAGATGACATGGCGTCTATGAAGGACTTAGCACGGCTCCTGGCACACGGCAGGTACAATGTCAGCTTGTTGACTGAGTAAACAGACACGCTGTTTGGAGCAGAGTGCAGGGGACAGAAGGACCTTTCTGCTCAGCCTCTTCATGTCCTTTTATAGGAAGGAGGGCTTTCCAAACTTAGAAAAACAAAAGTAATAATAAAACAGTAAAGAGCAGGGGACGGGGCCCAGTAGGTAGAGTGATTGCCATACATGGCTGAAGCTTTGGGTTCAGTCTCCAGCACAGCATAAACTGGAGGGATGGCACATGCTTATAATCCTTGAACTTGGGATTTGGAGGCAGGAAGATGAGAAGTTCAAGGTCATCTTCAGCTGTATGGTAAGGCCAACCTGAGCTCCATGAGACCCTGTCTCAAAAAAAAAAAAAAGTAAAAATAAAGAAAAAAAAAGAAACAAAATGAATGGGACTTGTGGGAACCAGGTTATTTTTAGATACTTCCAGAATGGGTGTCCTTAGACAAGAAGGAAAAGTAGGTTGAAATGAGTCTGGCATTGCCAGCGGAGGAGGTGACTGCCAATACTTGGTCCTCATATCATTGCTGTGAAGGCACATGTGGCATGGGGTTTAATTTAAAGCAAGTATTAGTGGGGCTGGAGAGATGGCTCAGTGGATAAGGCACTTGCCTCCAGTGCCTAAGGCCCCAAGTTCAATTCCCCAGGACCCACGTAAGCCAGACCCACAAGGTGGTGGCCCTGGTACTCTCTCTCTCTCTGCTTAATAAAGAAAAAAATAAAATAAAAATAAATTTTAAAAAGGCAAGCATAGTGGGCTGATAAAAAGGAGTGAACCCCACCCATCCTCCCATTCCCTGAGCCCCCAAAGAACACTTATCCTGCCTGTGTAGAGGATCAAAGGGGCTCCTGGAAAGGATTCCTAATAATACCACGTTTTCCGCAGTGGGCTGTGATGGGTTGAGACTGTGGGTGACCAAGGTGGGCTGAACCTCCATGACGGAGGATGGTGATGGGGCATGGGGACTTTCTTGTCCTTTCTTAGCTGTGTGTTCTGCAACCTAGCTCGACTGGCATGGTCCCCAGGACATCATTCACAGAGTGTTCAAAGTTGACTTTCTTTACCGTCCTCCAAGGCTGACATGATCTGTCCAAGGTCCCCAGACCCCCCTGAAAGGGCAGTGGTTTGGGTGGTGGGGATGGATCCTGGCTGTGGACTTCCAGCTACTTGAGCAAAAGAGGCATTTCCGCAAGCTGTAGGGCTGACTTGCAGGGGAGCCCAGGGGACTGTCACCAGAGTGACCCTCAGTGTCTTCTGGGGATCAAACTCAGGTCCACATGCTTTACCAACTGAGCCATTTTCCCAGGCCCCCTGACTCTCCACAATTCTTGAGAGTGTACAGGTAAGGGCTGGGATGGTGACCACCTAAGGAGATCTAAACCAGGTAACTTTTGCTGTCCCCTCAGTCCCCACCCCTGGCCTTTCTTTATAGTTAAAGATGGCTGCTGAGACCATAGCCAGCATGTCTGCATTCCAGGCAGCAGAAAAGAGGGAAGGGCTAGGCCAAAGCCACCATCTTCCAGACCTTTGGGATTTTCACCAAACACTTCCATATGTATCTCACTGGCTTTGCCTAGCTGCAAGGGAGGCTGGGAAATGTAATCTATAAACTGGACGCAAAGCTGTCCCTGAGAGGACTTTGTCAGCAATGAAAATGGGTCATGACTGATGACTGGGTCGTGCATAAGTGAGCAGCCACTCATGGTCAAGTCCCAATCCTTCACCTGCCTGACCCCTTGTCCTGTGGTAGGAAAAGGAAAAAGCCGCAGAGGCTGGAGGAGAAAGGGGGTGGGGAGCAAGTACAGTACCAGGCGCTCTCCCCACCCCAGGCAGATAAAGCTCTCTCTTCACCACCCCAAAGGGCTCAAAAGACAGCTGGGAGGGTGGGCACGTGTGCCACAGGTCATGAGAAGCATTTTGCAAGAGAAAGCATGGACAGGGTGTGGCTACATTCATCAGATCAGAGAGGACTTCCAGGGAGAGGTGACTCTCCAAACTGTGTCTAGGCAGGTGAGGGGAAGCTCACCACACTTGTGGGTCAGGGGTTAGAGCTGAAAAAGTCACACCTGTGCTGACGACTTGCTGGCTGACAGGCCAGGATGAACACCTCGGCTTGTGGAGCTTTGGAATGAGGCAGGTCAAGAGCCAAAACTCCCCTGGGCTAGTCCCTTCAAGAATCATGTAGGATCACCCTCTGCAGTAACTTAGCACCTTTGTGACATTGGGATGTTTCAACTCAGCAGACCATTGGTTTCCTCAGCCCAAAAGCTGTCATAGGACAGCACCCGGACTCTAGAGAGATTTTCCTGCCTTGCTGTGACCCACCAACCTGATGCCCCACTCCCACTTATGTATTTGGTAAACACCTTGATTTATGACTTTCTTTTGGTCTGTGACTATACAAGCTCATGTTGTCTCTTCTGTAAAGGAACATGTCATTTCCCAAATCCATATTCCCAGGCCATGATCACTCAGAATAAACCATTCTGATTCCTTTGGTGTATGATTTTAGTGTAAGTATAATTCATATAATATTGGGGAAATACATCAAAAAATGATGGGCTGGGGAGAGGGCTCTTAGGTTAAGAACACTTTCTGCATAAGCATGAAGTTCCTGAGACTACCTGAATTCCATTCACCAGCACCCAGGTAAACCTTTGGGTGTGGCCATGCATGTTGATAACCCTAGTCCTGCTGGGAACAGACTGGAGAATGGCTGGGATTTGTTAGCAACAGCAACAAACAAAAACAGCAGCATTGGGTTGCGTGAGAGACTTCATCTCACGGAGACAGGTGGATGGACAAAATCAGTAGAGCATCCAGTGTTCTCCTCCGGCTTCATCATGCCTGTGCACAGGACGAACACATCTGTATACCCATGTGTATACTACACATCAATATCACACACACCTACTTGACACATACACCTGCTATCAAGTAAGCGTTACTTGTTTGAAAGTTAAAGCACTAAGCATCCTGTATTTTCCTTGGTCAATTTTGGCAGCCCTGCGTGGGCGTGAGGGCATCGCACAGTGACAGGAACAGGATAAGGAGGGGTGTGAGAAAGAGGCTGGGGAAGAGGCAGGGAAGGGCTCTCGGTGCAGTTAATAGCAGCAGGAGCGTCTATTACATAACGTTTATTGGAGTGATTACTGTGGCCCAGGGCTCTCAAGCACTTTGGCCTTGACTCAGTCAACCTCACCGGGTCATTGCAGGGTGGTTCTTGCATTGTTCCCATTTTACAGATGAGGAAGCCTAGACGTTAAGCAACAGTGGAGTTAAGTCCTGGCGTAAGTATGGCTGTAGCTCACTGGAATTTTCCATGGTCTCCTTCGCTCCATCTTCCTGCTACCCCAGTGGAGATGGGGCAGGGTTGCTAACCACAAAGCTACCTTGGCTGAGGAACCAATGGGTAGGGCCAGGTAGCCAGAGGCCCTTGCAAGCAGGCAGGTTCAGTAATAGGAGAGCAGGCTTCTAGAATTTTCATTGGTTCCCTTAGGGAAGGTAGATGAGAGCCATTGGGGGAGTGTGGCAAGAGGGAGACTGAAAAGGGGCAGACCTCACACACCTCCTGGGACAGCTCCCTGGCTATTGTGTGGTGTGCACATGGGACTTCTCAGGCTGCAGGCAAGGGACCCTCCAGGCTTTGTTTTTGAGAGCAGGAACTCTCCATGAGACTCAGGCCCCCCCTAAACCAAGCCTGGTGAAAGTGACAGATCTCTGGGGCATCCTCGAGGTATTCTGAAAACCACCCATACCCTCTGTTCCCTGGACTCCATTGTGCCTGCAGGTAGTCTACCTTGCTTGGCATCTTCCTTGGACAAAGGTACCGGGCATCAGTGCCGCTGAGGCCTGCCATTCTCCTGCTGGGCACAAAGCTGGCATTAGGGCCCAGGTGCCCTGTGCTCCAGCATTGGCTGGGACAGGCTCTGGCGGGTGCTACTCTGCCCTGCTGGCCTTGTCTGACCCTTCCAGGTGATGGTCTGCAGGGTCTGGGCGTTAGCCCAGCTGTGCTTGGCAGGACCCAAGAGCTTACAGGGTGGTCAGGCTAGGGACCTGGGGACCTGCCTCTGAGCCCCCTCCCCACACCATCCCATCCCCTCCCACATTGCCTGCTGGGCTTGGGCGGCCCATTGTTGTCCTCAAAATGTTTAGGAATCAGCCATTTAATGAGAACAAAAGGAATTAATTGGTGGTTTAGGCCTAATGAGACCGCTGTGCAAATTAACAGTCCTCATCAGCAGAAACAAACAGAGCCCTTAAATGAATTGCCGAGGAGCATTAAACTGAATAAGCTTTTGCCGGAATGATGAAGAGCAGGTCAGGGGAGACCATCTGGCCCCTTCATTCCAGAGAGGAGGGAGGGGAGGAGGGGAGGGAGGAGGGGCCCAGCTGGGGCCCAGGCACACTCAGTTACACACTCACACGCCCATGCTTCACGCTCACCCACATGCACTTCCACGCACAGATGCATCCATATGCATTCACTCACAGAAACACCTCCGAGCTTCCTCATCTGCTTGCACACATATGCACACGTGTACATGCGCACATACACACCTGCCAACAGCCAGGCATCTCGGAGAAACCAGGGTGCCGAGTCAGGCCCCTCTGCCTGACCCCCATGCACCCCTAGGTCAGGCGACCCTACAGCAAGGTCCTAGGTAGAGAAGTCAGGGCAGTCATCCTTGTCACCTTGTCATTCATGTCCCAGCCCCTCCCCCACACCTCCTGGCCTTGCCCCTCCCAAAGAGCACTCAGCCTGGCCCACACTGCAGTGACTCAGGAGGGCCGCAAGGTGCCTGGGATGAACCATCACTAAGTCACAGGTCTGTTTCCTTCCAGAAGCATCCTGGACAGCTCACCTTTTTTTTTTTTTTTAAATACATAGTTGCATTTTATTTCCATTTTACAGATGAGGAATGTTAAGCAACACTGGAGTCCAGTCCTGACATAAGCATGGCTGTACCTCTCTGGAATTTTCCACGGCGCTTCTGCTACTCCAATCTGTCACTTTCTCTAGAAGGTGACACCTGAGCTCAGCATTCTGTCTGAGCACATGATCTGGCACATGGTGGAAGCTTAAAAAAAATCTTTATTGGTTGAGTGAGGAAAATGACATTTTTCAACAAGGCCTAATAACTAGCAGGGAAAGGGCCTGCTGAAATGAAATTTCGTAGAAACGCTCATGTTGTGCAGGGAGAGACCTTCTTAAGGTCTTCTCCCTGTTGGTTGGGGGAGCAGCCTGTGAGTGAAGTGTCCCAGGCTGGGCTTCTCAGTGTCCTTTCTCAGAGGACAGCTGTGCCCTGGTCCTGAACTTGGCCATTCCAGACATGGTGCACAGTCCACAGGAAGCATCTTGCTGATGCCCAGGGCAGATGGGGCCCCTCGGTGTCTGGCTAGTCTACACACACAATACTGTTAATGAGATAATGAATTTACATAGTCACTAATTTGTTCATTGGCCAAGTTTCTACTGTTAAGAGGAGGCTGACATGTGTTGACAGAGAGAATGTCAACTGTGTTCCACATCATGGAGAAACTTGTCCAGCTTAGTGCTAGAAGAAACAGTAGCAGGCTTCTTTTGCATCATGGGAGAGATATCTCAGCACACCCAGAGAATGAGGGGGGCCTTTGATATGCAAACACTGCACAGAGGAGCCCCCCAAATGTAGAGATCAACCAAGTCATGGCTGCTAAACACCTGCTGGCTCTGTGTCCAATACCATGGGCAGCAGAGTGACGTACAGGTGGTCCCTGCTTTGACCTGGACAAGCATCTGCTTTGCCAAGCACCCCGTGAACGGATCAGAGAATAGCAAAGATAGTCTAAAGCACTTGGGGACTTTCTGCCACCAACAGCCCTAGATATTGGGGAGACGGCCTCACAGAGGCTTGGCATAGACAGGGAAGCTTCCCAGGGAGGAAGAGCAGGTATGAGTGTGGGCAAAGGGGTAACAAATAGGTGTGGTGCTGTTCTGTAAGACATGGTACACCTGCAGCCTCCTCTACCCAACTGCCAGCCCATTTCATAGATGAGGAGACTAAGGTGCAGAGAATAGGTTAGTGCTAGTGAGTAAAGGAGGTAGGATTTGGTCTCAGCTCTGCCTGGCTTTTTCTGATCTCACTGGGAGAATGTTGGAACTCTGTGCTAGGTCATTTGTCCTGAGCTTTTTGCTTTAATGGATCTTTCCTCTATTATGTTATATGTACATATAGTACAGTTATTAATATATGTTGTAGGGCTGAAGAGATGGCTTAGCGGTTAAGGCATTTGCCTGCAATGCAGAAGGACCAGAGTTCGATTCCCCAGTGCCCATATAAAGCCAGATGCAGTTCATTTGCAGAAGCTGGAGGCCCTGGTGTGCCCATTCTCTCTTCTCTCTCTCTCTCTCTCTCTCTCTCTCTCTCTCTCTCCTCTCTCTCAAATAAATAAAATATTAAAAAATATATGTTGTATATATAATTTATGTTAAAATTTATTTATTATTTATTAGCAATCATAGAGAGAAGGGGAGAGAGAGAGAAAAAAGAGATAAATGGACATGGTAGGGTCTCCAACCTCTGCAAATGAACTCCAGATGCATGAGCCACTCTGTGCATCTGGCTTTATGTGGGCACTGGGGAATTGAACCCAGGCCATCAGGCTCTGCAAAAAAGTACCTTTAACTGCTGAGCCATCTCTCCAGCCCTATAATTTCATTTAGAACTACATTGGCATAAAGATGCATATACTCCATAGTAGGTTATATCCATTATATTTTGATTTTAAATGCAATTAAATATTTTTGTATATCCTCAAATACAGGGTGGGCTCCAGGCCCATATATTGTGCCTAATGGATAAAACTGCCCTGTTGGGCAGTATTCCCCACCCCCACCTGACATCCCACAAGGGCCTGGTGGCTGGCTCCTCCTATCGATCCCGGACAAAGCTCTGCATCATGTCTGGGAGCTTGTACTCTGCAGATGCCCACCTGCACCCTGTCAGGACAGATGCCCCTGGGGAGCTTCAGCTGGCTGCTCCTCCACTGAGCCAGGAAGGACAGCTGCATGATGTCCTCCATGCCCAGGAAGGCATGTCGCTGCCATTGCAAGGACAAGAGATTGTTTGTCTTTTTCCTTGAAACCGGAGCTGAAATTCACCAGGGTGATAAATGGTTTGGCCTTCAAGATTAAGGCCACTGCCATCACTCACAGCACCAAAGAGGTTCTAGAAGCATCTATCTCCTGTTAGTTGTTTTCTCAAGGCAGGTGAGGGTCATGCTTAAAAAAAAAATGGAGAAAAAAAAATGGCCCAGCTGTGCCCTGGGAAGTGAGGTCCAGACCCCTGTTAGCAGGATTCCATGTCAACTCTCTTGCCTTACCTACTGTCATGGTTTGATACAGGTGTCCCCCACAAACAATTGAATGTGTTCTGATAGATAGATCCTCAGCTGATGGCAGTTTGGGTTTTACAACCTCGATGGAGCTGTGTTGTCAGGGGCGGGCTTATGGGGTGATAAGCCAGCTTCCCCTTGCCAGAGTTTGGCACACCTTCCTGCCGCTGTTTGCTGTGGCAGAGGTGA
>PVHP010034678.1:0-10000 GCA_004024765.1 Zapus hudsonius
TCACAATTCTATCCCATTTCTCAGAGCAAAAACACTGCAGCAAATTTTGGGAGGGAGCCTCCACCCAGCAAATCCTCCAGTTGGGCAATGATCAGCATTTCATTGGCACTTTCACACCTGGCCTGTTATCTTTGCTATTAAGTGGCGGAAGGGTAATGCGCCAAAGCCTTTCTCCCAACTAGCTCAGGAGGCTTCAGAACAGATTATCTGCAAGCAGATCAGCTTCCTTTCAGGTTCCCAATAGGCCTTCAGAATCTTAATGCAGGTGAAATGCAATCATTCAAAAGAACACAGAATTTGTCCTCAAAGTAACTGTCACCAGAAAACTTTCAAATGATGTTTCTTTTACAACTAGAGAAAAACAATTGCCTAAGAGTTTTTGTGGAACTCCTTATTAGACACAGGACCTGTTCTAAAATTTTCTGGAACTTTCTTCAGGAGTAACCTTATCTACACAGTAGGATTAGTATCCTGGCTTATTTTCCATACATGATGGGCATGGTATTTACATACAACCTGAGTAGATGACTCTTTTACAGAATTGAAATAAAATGAACCAAGTATGATTTGTAAAGGAAATGTCACCTTGCTGATAGGGAATTATTATTGCATTTCAAAACTGGCCTGCTAGTAAGAACAGTGATAGTACACACACACTTTGTCATGGTTTGATCCAGGTGTCCCCCACAAACAAATGAATGTGTTCTGATAGATTGATCCTCAGCTGATGGCAATTCGGGAATTAGAACCTCACTAGAGCTGTGTTGTTGGGGGTGGTTTATAGGGGTTATAAGCCAGCTTCCCCTTGCCAGTATTTGGCACACCTTCCTGCCGCTGTTTGCAGTGCTGTGGCAGAGGTGATGTCTAGCCCTCTGCTCATGCCATCGTTTTCCCTGCCAGGATGGAGTCTCCCCTTGAGTCCATAAGCCAAATAAACCCATTCCTCCACAAGCCGGTTTTGTTTGGGTTCTTCCTGCGCAGCAACTAGAAAGCTGACTGCAACACACGTGTCTTTTTTTTTTTTTTTTTAATGATGTAGTTGACTATATTCTCGGAAATGTCAAGCAGCCTAGGGAATACCAGAATAACACCCCCAACAGGTCAATTACCTGGGTCCCATGACACAGTCCTCTGAGACAAGATGCTTGAGACACACCTTGGCAAATCCCAAGCAGTCAATTCTAATCTGGGACATTTTCACTCAAAAAGAATATACCAGAGATCTCCTCCAGCCAATCATCATTTGAATCAGCTGCAACCCTAGGGGTGGGTAACGCCAGTGATTTGTGTTTACCTGGCCTCTGGAGGATTCCAATTCACACTAAAATTTGAGTGCCATGGAGGGAAAATACAGTAGTTAGGAGTAAAATCTCCCAGAAGTTACACACCTGATTTCAAACTCCTGCCACTCCAAATCTGTGGTACCTTAGGCACATTTCTTCAGCCAACAAAGTCTCAGGTATGAGATGGGGCCATGGACAGATTGGAGAAGATAAATCCAGTACTCTGCAGGAAGTGTTCAACACGGGACTGCCAAGGGCAAGAAGCCAACCAACATCACTCCCCAAACCAGGAAGTCAGTTTTTGAACTCAAAGCAATGTAAGTAAAATGTGCTTTTGTCAGAACAATTTTCAACTGCCTCTCTAGATCTGCTTTCCTAGCTTCTCTCAGTTTCCTGGTGGATAGAAGCAGTGCTGATGCTTTCCAAAAGCTTCTAGAAACTGAAATCTTCCTCACCAGAGCTAATCTTTCCACGGGACTCAGGAAAGTGGAATGCACTCAAAGCTGGATGCAAGAGAGAGAGAGGAAGACCCATCCTCTCAGCAACACAGGCTTGCTTCCACTTCCACTCCAGAAACCCACTGTGGGTGGTGGCTGGACAGAGATCTGTAGTAGTAGAGAGAAGAATGACCCAAGTGGTCTACCACAGAGATAAATCAGACCCAGACATACACACCTTGAAGCTGCTCTATAATTTTCCATGGAAAGAAAGCTAAATTAATCTAGTTTCAAAACTGTCTACTTTTTTTTTTAATTTAAGAAACAAATTTTCTTTCTTCCCAGCACCAGAGCTCTGTGCAATACACTGTAATTTCCTGTAGCTCTCTTAGGAGACTTAGGGAGATGCTTTAGCTGACAGCCTTACTCACACACCTGGGAGTGTAGCCGTGGATGTCAAAGAGAAATTGTCCTTATCCCTAAGGCTCCTGTAGGCCCTTCTTGGAGCGACTGAAAGAAAGGAGACCACAGTGCCAGGAATATGATGCAAATTGCCAAACCTTAGAAACAGGCAGCAGGTTGGTAACATACCACCTCCAATGGCTCCCTCTGCCTGTTAAGAGTCCTCCAGAGCTGGGCTTGGTGATGTCTACCTGTAATCCTAGCACACAGGAGCCTGAGGCAGTAGGATCTTGAGTTTAAGACCAGACAGGGCTACACAGTTAGTTCCAACTCAGCTTGGTCTACATAGTGAGAGCCTGTCTTAAAAAATTACAAAGAGCTGGGCATGGTGGTGCATGCCTTTAATCCCAGCACTTGGAAGGCAGAGGTAGGAGGATTGTCATGAGTTTGAGGCCACCCTGAGACTACATAGTGAATTCCAGGTCAGCCTGGGCTAGAGTGAGACCCTACCTAAAAAAAAAAACTAATAATAATAATAATAATAATAATAATAATAATAATAAATAGAAGAGTGGAGGGAATGGAGGGAGAGATACACAAAACTAAGACATTAAAAATAAGTCATAGAAACCTACTTCTTCATTAGTCAAATTAAGATATAATTGAAATTTAAGATATAATTTAAATTTAATACATAATTTAAAATAGCTTGGGCCAAATTGTGCTGTGCCCAGAAGCTATAGGTTGTTTTGGGTAAATCCCAATGCCAGGGGTGGGCCGCCCCTCAGTGAGAGGCTGGTCAGGAAGGACCATGATCCCCATAAAACAATGAAGGCTATTTCCAATGTTCTTGGTTGATAGCCAGAACTAGATGATAAGAGCTTATTGCTGAAGACAGCAGATGCTTCAGTTGCCAAACACTGAGAAATCAAGCAGGAAGTGAGCTGGAAGTCTCCTCCCTGCTGGTAAGCTATCACAGTGCTGGAAAACTCTATGCAGCATGCTGGTCAAGGAAAGTCATCAACATCTTCACCAGCAGAAGACCCTGAAACTTACATAATTAGCCAACCAGGCAAGATGTGCCCACTGGTGCAATAGTTTCAAGTCAGTTACTGGGGTAACCAACTTTTCCCTAATTGAGTTTGAAGCCTTTTTTCATAGATAAGACAGGACAAGGCCACTTGCTCTGTGAGGAACCTCAGAGCATGACCCAGAGGGTGACTGCCTGGTGTGGGTCCCCTTATGAAGAGCATTGCAGGCACTGGGAAGTGTTTAGTCCTCTTAGGATCTTCTTACAGAATACTCCACTCATCATAACAACACCACCAACAAAAAGCTTCTCTGCACATTCCCAAAGGCCACCAGATGGAGTGTGTTACAGTTACCTTCTCTTTGCTAGGACAAAACACTCAACAAAAAAGTAGCAAAAAGGAATGGGTTTATTTTGAATTACGATTTTGAGGGGAAATTTCATCATGGTGGGAAAGTATGGCAGGTCTGAGCTGGAAACCTGGGTGTTATTGCCATAGCAACAGGAAAGAAATAGTCTAAATTAGCTAGGCTGAACACCCAGTGGCTTGGACTAATAAACCTTAAGGTTTACTTGTGAACTCCCAGTGACACACCTCCTCCAGCAAGGCCCTTCCTCCCAAAGACTCCACAACCTTCCCAACCAGTGCCACCAACTGGGTACCAAATATTCAAGCTACAAGAGACTATGAGGAGCATTTCATATTCAAATCTCCAGGGGGTAATAACTAGTTCTTCATCAGTGGATGGACTTCCAGAAAGAATCTTATTCAAATCTATTTGTGACAGCCATTGAGAAGGTAATCAACAGCTGTTTATTGAACTGAGTGTCTACATCAGCAATGAATACAGAAATCAGTTCATCCATTCTCCAAACACATATTCACCTTCACTTAAAACTATGTACTGTATTTGCAGGGGCCAAAGCAAAGAACTTAGAACATACCCTGAGAAAACTTAGATGATCTCCGTCTGAGTGGGCCTTAGAGGAGAGTGGGGACACCAAGTGTTTGAATGAGAGACATGACTGAACAGGCTAGGGCACAAGACAGGCATGACATGAAGGGCGGAGGTCATGAATGACTCCATGATCACAAAACACTTTCACTGAGACATGAAGGGTGGGGAGGGAAGAGTTAGCGAGAGCTGAGAAGGTAGGATGGCAATCCAAGGCCGAGAGAGCTGTGGTGAGGACGCCATGTTTGTGAAGTTCAGGGGGAAGATCATCAGTGAACCAGAGGATGCTGGGAGTGAGAAACAGGGGTTCTCAGGAGGGGGGCATTGCAGTGTTCTAGGGGTACAAGGTAAGAGCTTAAGGCATCTCAGAGCAAAGCCTTCAGAACTCTGTTGAGAGTCCAACTGCTTCCTTGCCAGAGACTTTCAGAGTTGAGGTCCCAGGTACTTGGTATGGAAAGTGCAAGGCCTGTCAGGGCCACCTAATGAGATCAAGGTCAGTCTGAGCAACTTATTTAGTCTTTAGTAAATGAAAACAAGTAAAAAGAAACAAGAAAGGTAGGGCTATAGCTTAGTTGCAGAGTACTGGCCTAGCATACTTGAGTCCCTAGGTCCATCCTTAATACTACAAAAAAATGAAAATAAAGAAACAAATATATATTCATGGAAGTTGGTGTGTGAAGGTGCCCTTCAGAAAGCAACCACCTCCCAGGCCTCTGGGTATTCACACTATAAAGGAGCCACTTCTTTCCAGGGGGCTTTGTGCTCCTCTGTTCTACCTCTCACCCCAGGAGAACTTCGCCAAGCTGCTTCAGTCTAGAGTGAGAGGCTAGGAACTTGCTCCTCTCCTGATTTCTCGCCACTTTCCCCTGGGAGCACACCCCAGTCTTGGCCTCCAGCAGCAGGAGAGGAAGGAGGAGTATGGAAGTAAGTAGAATGCTGAGGTGGAGAGAAACTGCTGCTATCCCTAGCTGAGGCTGACAGATGAGCCAGCCTGCTTTCACAGCTGTTCTCATGACCATGAGAGGTATCACAAAGGGCTGAGACAGTACAACTAAAAAATGTCCACTGTGAGGGTAGTTACTGAGCTCCTGCTCTTTGGAAGTCATTCCACTGTTAAACTAAGAAAAGTTTAAACATCTCCCTTGTTATTTTATTAAGACCTAGTCTCCTTTCTCAAAGGCAAGAAGAGGGATGACAACTTTATTATATAAAGAGGCCCAAAAAAGGAAGGATCAGTGGGTAAAGTGTTCACAATGGTTCAGGAGGACCTGAGCTCAATCCCCAGAACCCATACAAAATAGGCTAGGCACAGTATTGTTTGTAATCCCAATGCTGGAGAGTCAGACAAGTGTACCCCTAGAGTTCACTAGATAGCCAGTCTAGTCTAAGGGGTGAGCTCTATGCTAATGAGAGACTCTGCATCAAAAAATTGGTTGGTATTCCTAGGGATGACACTCACAGCTGTCCTCTGGCCTGCATACGCACACATGTCCACACACACACACACACACACACACACACACACACACACACACACTCACACACAGAGGAACACAAACTAAGGGAGAAATGCAGTGTTATCTTTTGCATCATTGCTATTTAGCTCATTAATCCGCTGAGCAGATACTGGAAATTCTTGCCAGGTCCAATTTTAGAGGCCATTAGTGGAGCTGTAAAAGCATCTGAAGGGAAAGTTGGTTCCCAGGAAGTCCATGCAGACCAGACTGAAGAGGCTGACCTTATTTACAGAGAAACAGCTGACAGTCTTGTGACTGACCTCCCACCCCCATAATTTATCACCTTGTACTTACACCTAATTTCCATAAACATCAGCAATGACAAAAATAATATTGTAATAAATTGGTCTATATAGCACCTTTTCCCCCTCCAAATAAATAAATGAAAGTTACATCAGTTGATATTAACAATATTTTCCCAAGTTCAAGTTTCCCATTTCATAGACAAAGAAACTGATGCTTAGCTGTTTTTGTTTTCCAAAGTACAGTGGAAAAACCATTTATAAAGTCACTTCTGAGATGGTGTGACTATGAAGTTTACAGTTCTACTTTGAGAGACAAAAGGATAAATTCCTTTTGTTTTTGTGCATTATAAGTTACTTGGCCTCAAACTAAAATTTATAAAGTATTATCTTAGCTTGGTCTGCTATAACACAAATTATATAGCCTGTGTGGCTTAAGCAATAGAAACTTATTTCTCAGTTGTGGAGACTCAGAGATGCTAGCCCATTGGCCTCTGGTGAGGGTCTATAGTCTGATGGTGGCAGTAACCTTACAGTGCCCTGAAGTAGCAGAGAGGAAAAGTTCTGGTCTCCAACAAGGATTCCTATAACTTCATGTGAATAGAGCTTCTTCCCTAAGGCCCATGCTCCACACACCACCACATGGAGACCAGTACTTCCAATGTAAATTTTCATAATGGATATGGAGAGCTTTAGTGTGTATTTTATTATTATAAGAGCTAAATGTGACAAACAGTACTCCCTTTGGGTTTGCCCAATATAATTAAGAACAAAACAATGATGAAAAGAAAACCTAAAGTATAAATTAAAAACCAAAAAAATAGAATCATCAGTTCATACTTCCAAAATCTCTACTCCACAAAATTGGAGAACCTGGAAGAAATGGATGAATTCCTGGACACCTACCAACTACCAAAGCTTAACCCAGAGCAGATAAAGCTCCTAAATAAACCTATCACATCTGTAGCAATTGAAAAATGTAATCAAAAGCCTCCCCAAAAGGAAAAGTCCAGGACCTGACAGATTCTCAGCCGAATTCTTCATCATAGAACTGAAACCAAACCTTCATCATAGAATCCAAACATTCATCATAGAACTGAAACCAATCTTTCTGAAGCTGTTTCATGTTAAAGGAAAAGAGGAAATGCTTCAAAACTCCTTCTATGAAGCTGGCATCACCTTAATCCCAAAATCAGACAAAGACACAGCAAGAAAGGAAAACTAAAGACCCATACATATCCCTGATGAACTTAGATACAAAAATTATGAACAAAATTCTCACAATCTGGATACAACAACACATCAAAAATAGTATCCACCTAGACAAGGTAGATTTCATCCCAGGCATGCAGGGATGATTCAACATTTGGAAGTCAATTAATGTAATCCAACATATTAATAGACTCAACCACAAAAAACCACATGGTTGGTCATCTCAATCGATTCGTAATAGCTAAGAATTGGAATCAACCCAAATGCCCACTATTGGACAAATGGATATCAAAGTTGTGGTACATTTATACAAAATTCTACTCAGCTGAAAAGCAAAAATGAAATAATGAATTTAAAGAAAAGTGTATGGACTTGGAGCAGATCATACTTAACGAACTCACACAAGAACAGAGAGTCAAAAGCTTCATATTCTCCCACATACACAGTTCCTAACCAGGTTAAGTTTAAACTCTAAGAAAACATGACAGGTGAATTGAGAGACTGTAAAAGGGGATGGAAGGAATGGGGGAGGGGAGGAAAGAGGGTGGAAGGACTTTTACAATAAGCTAAACCAATAATTAATCGAAACCATAAAATACTTTCATACAGTGAGCTCTCAAGGAAGCTGTGGGCATTGCCTGGTAAGAGGGGCCATGAATAGAATGTGAGGAAGCCTAACACCATGAAAAAATTATCAGACCTGCAATTCCCTGTCCTTGTCATTGGTTCCTTCCCACACTGAGCTGTTAATCAAAGAGACCCATGAGGTCCCCAATCAAGACAGGCTTTTGTCAAAGCTCTTGAATACTCACCCCAGGCCAAAGGTAAGACCCTATTGCTGTAGAAACCACAGAAAGTCATTGCACAGCACCGAGAGACCCTGTGAGATCCAGAATGGCAACCAGCTCCCACATGGTAGCATGTGTGGTGCTGGTAGGCGCTACTGTAGCTGCCAGAGGAAATGGTACAATGATATTTGGAGAAAGCAGAGACAAGTAATATACATTTCAGACTGATGTCATGAGAATACTCAACATACTGCTTTATGGTAGAGATCAGCAAGTTAAGAAGTGAACACCTGTGCAATAGTGGTGCCAAAACCTAGGGGGTAATCAATGGCTCTCAAATTGACTAAGAGATCCACTCAGTGACAAGGAACCCTTAAACGGAATTGGAATTCAGGGCAAAATCTTATGGGGACCAAAAACCTGGGCTCCAAGGGGGAAATTCCCACTTCCAGAGACTTACAGAGAGGCTACACCCAATAGAATATTGCCAAATTGGCAATGTTATCTCATTTAACCTATACTGCTCTCACTACCTGATGGAGATTCTGTTTGTATATTTCAGAAGGCAGAGAGAGAGACAGAGAGAGAGAGAGAGAGAAAGAGAGCCATGGTCAACCCAATTTCACCAACAAGCCTTGGGATAATGGCTGACATCCCTGAAAGAGATGAACCACCCCTGGCCTATCATGAAACCTACACGACAGTGGTGTGATAAACAAGAGACCTATCACCACAGCAAGTCAGATAACCCTGGATATATCAAGGAGACTGACACCAATGATATCTAACACAACCCAAAGCAGAAGTCCATAGAAACTTAAGATCTCAACAATAAAGCAGACTTAAAACTCATCCACCATGACTCAGGGAACTGAGTGGAAGTGGGGGTAGAAAGAATGTAAGAGCCATGATGGGGAGAATACCCAGAGACATTGCACCCTTCAGCAACACACCAAGGGGCAAGGGTACTGGCTTCCTCTTATGCAATTCATAACCCCTTACCCCATGGACTGATCCAGTATGCCCAACAAGGAGGATCCCCAGTAGATTAGGGACAGGGAGGAGGAAAGTGGGGGTACCATCATAAGATTTGCTCATACAATGGATCTAATCATGGACAATAAAAATATCAATAAAAAACCCCAAAATGATGAAAGGTAGCAGGACTTTTATTCTTGTTTGTGTATGTGTGTGCTTTACAGGTATGTGTACCAAGTTCAGTTTTGTGTGTACAAGTGCATGTGGAGGCCAGAGGTCAAGATTGACTATCTTTCTCAATCATTTTTCACCTTATTTTTTGAGTCAGGGCCTCCACAAAGCCTGGTGCTCACCTATGAGTTTAAACAAGCTAGCCAACAAGTCTCAGGAATCTTCCTATCTCTTCCTCCTCAGTGCTGGTATTACCTGTGTGCACTGCTATGTCTGTCATTTTATATTAATCCTGGGAATCTGACCTTAAGAGCCTCAGGCTTCTGCAGAATGCACTTTAACCACTGGGTCACCTTCTCAGCCTCCTAACAGAATTTTTTTAAAAATGAGACATACAACCTGAAACTCTCTGGATCTTCACTCCTGCAATAAATGGTAAAAAAAAATAAATAAATACATATGTGTATGTGTGTGTGTTTGTGTGTGCATGTGTGCACACACATGTATGTGTGTGTATAAACTCTTGATTCTTAAATAAAAAACAAGCCAACATACTGAGGTGCAGTTAACTACAGTAAAATGAAAAACAGGAATCAGCCACAGTCAAAGGCTTATAAAGTGTTAAAAACATAAACTCTCAAGGCCAGAAATAAATATAGGCAATAGATTCTGAAAATAGATCATTTTCCCCTCATCACAAAAATACAGAATAATTTGGCATGATTATTGCTAGGAATTTCAAATATTTGAGCCTTGGCCGTAAGTACCCAAAACAGGGACATAAACGTATTCCTTACATGTTGTTTTCCTAGAATTAACTTCACATTTGAAAGAAACATACCAGTTTTGACTATGAAATGGATTGCCTTAGGAAGGAAATGCAGCCAAAAGCAGCCTGCCCCAGTCCCCAGGCTGTGGCTACATTATAAAGTTGAGAAATCATTGTGAATCTTCCAGACCCAGCGGACTATGGACATCTCTGAG